>VXBB01013593.1:290300-343292 GCA_013399915.1 Illadopsis cleaveri | reverse complement strand
TTTTTTTTTTTTTTTTCTTATCAAGGGCAATGCCATAGGCTGGTGTTCAGACTGGAAACTGAGTCAGGAAGAAATCCTCAAGCCAGGTGTCACAGGTGTCACACAACTGCACTTCACAGTGTTCTGGCAGCAGAGGAGTCTTTTAGGGTAATATCAGTGTAGAACTGCTGAAAATGGAAAACCACATTCCCTCCTCCTACCTCTTCTTTCAGGCACAGGCTCCACCTTTTATGTTCTTTGGGCTTTAGTATTCTTGGCATTTTTCAGCCCCCCCCAAAAGACTGGCTAGTTGTCTGTAGGTTAGGGACTTGTGTTGCCTCAGCTGGGAGCCATGGAACACCAGAGCAGGCACAAGGGTGAGGAGAGGACACCAGAATAGGGAAGAAGGAAGAGAGGCCTTCCCCCTTGCAGCTGTGTTACATCAGTTCACTTGTTTGTTAAACCACGCCTTGGAAGAAGGTGGTAAAGGCCATATCCACTTTATTTCGATATTAAGAAACAGATCAAAGAGTGGTTGAAGTCTCTGGTGGGTTGTTTGGTTTCCCATGGCATCAGTATTAGTTTTTTTCTTCTTTTCTTCAAACCCCTTGATTGGGTCAATGTTCCTCTTCACAAGCACACACTGTCCATGCCTGCTCTCTTTGTATCAGTCCTTCAAGCCCTATTTCTTTTGCAAACTTTGTTTTTCCAATTGGCCAACCCTTCATTCACTACTTTTAACGTAATTATACTAAATTCTTGCTCCTGTTTACCTGACTATTCAGTTCTTTGGGGCTAAACCTTAGAATTTCTCTCAATTTTCTAAACTGCTGTTTGCCTATACATAGCTAAAGATCGTAAGACATTTTAGCAACTTTGATTTGCTCTTAGAGAAAAGACTCAAGTCAGTCATTGCCCCACTATCAATCACAGGAACCATATGAAAAAAAAAAAAAGATTTATTACATCATTAAAGGTGAACTTGACATTAAAAAAATCGGAGTGGAATACTGGTATCAAAATGTATTTAATCCAGACTCAGTGAATTTCTGATTAAAAATAAAATACAATGCTGGTTTTTTTCTCCCTAAACTCTGTAAATCCTTGGAGAACCCCAGTGAAACAACCAACCATTTTTTATTGGTTTTTTCTGTCTCTAGCTCTTACATTGGCTTTTCACTCTAGAAATAAAACCTTTACAGCTGGTATGTATATTTCACTAATGATGCTTTGATTTAGAAATACAACTAACAGATGTTAAATTAATCTAGTCAGATTTGAGTTACCTTTGAGATCCAGCTACAGCTTTTGCTTCTGGCAGGTATGCACATTTTATTTGTACCCATGGTTCGTGAAAGTCAGGCTGTCTTTGGCTAAATGATGATTTCATGTTTTTCTTAGATATCTGTTCATGGCCGTAAATTTGAAAGATGTGTACTGTGCTATCGGAGAATGTACTTTGAAGTCAGTTTTAGATTTGGTTGCTAATCTGGTGGCCCTGCTTTTCTCTTCTGTAAACAGTGATAAATAGTTTCCAGTGGGCCTGAACCCAGCAAGGCTCTTCACTGAATAGCCTCCAGGTAGAGTTACTTCAGAGTGAAGGGACAAACCCTACATTAAATGAAAAGGGAAAACTCTACACTGGTAATACAAATGTATGAAAATGCCTGATGCTTCCTGCAATATGTGCAGATTTCTGAATTCTGAACTGGTCACTGCTCCAGCCAGAATAGCAGGTTGTACCCAGTGCAGTCTGTACCTGACATGAGGTTTCTGATAAGCTCCTGGATATCAAAGGATTATTGAACAAATATGTTTGATACAGTAGGCTATTATTTGATATTATTTTTCCATTCTTCATCACAAGTCATGATAGGACTAGTAGAAATTAGGTTATTCAATTCTAAGTCTTTGCTGCTCCAGGAGAAGAATATCGCACTTTTAAAAAATATTCATGTGCCTCAGGAAAAAAACCCCACCTTTATTGCCTGGATTAATCACTTGGAGCAATGTGCTAAGTATACTGAGCTGTTCTTTTTGTGGAACACGAGGATCAAGCTTTTGTTCTTGGCAGCCACATCCCTCATGCCGTGCATACTGGAACCCACCGCTGTTATTTTTCACTCCTCATGGAGGGCAGAGTGCTCTGCAGCAAAAAAAGGGCAGGTCCTCCCAGAGGGGCCTGTGCCACAGCAGCAGCAGCAGCAAACTCCCAGGGAGAGCCTGAGGACACAGGGGTCACAACAAAGGTCACAATGAAAGCCTGACGTGGCATCTCTGTTCTGTGAATGCCGCGCTGGACTTGGCACCTTCATCAATTTTTATGGGTGGTGTTCAGATTGAGGCTCAGGAGTGGGAAGCTGGTGTTAAAAAAAGGAAAATAATGGACTGCTGAGATGTGCCAGATGCAGAGACACTGAGGAGGAAAGAAACGGAGCCCTTCAAATTGTACTTTTTTCACAGTGAGGAACTCTGAGTGGAGCCAGGGAGGCAGGATGGCTATTGACATTTCCACCCTTTAATCTCAGTCAGTACCCTGCACCCTGTCTACTGCAGACCTTGTGAGCAGGTTTTACCTATTTTTGGGGGGTTCTGTGAGAGAATAATGTGGTTATTTTTGCTTTTCCAGATTCACTGGTGTAGAAGAGAGACACAGCCAGAAAGTTATTTTACAAAACCCTAACAAACAGCAAAATTGCATTCTTGCTTTCCTCTTGTATCAATACAAAAAGTGTAAGTGATCAACACAGCAAGACTGCAGCTGATAGGAGATCAGTTCTGCACACCACAAAAACCCAGTCACGTTATCCCTTTGTCAGGAGTAGATGGATGCACGTATTCCTTGTATATATTCACCTTTGACTGATGTGCCTCCAAACACCTGGGCCAGAACTTACAGAGACATGAAGGCAGCAGCAGAGAACACCTTGCTGCATGCTAACTCTTCCAGCATTAAATGGATTTTAAAAGCACTGTATTTCAGAAAAGAAAGCACTCATAACCACCTGCTATGGCTTAGCTTTCCAATGTGCAGTCACTCAGTGTTAACAAAGTTACTCTTCCTATTTTGTCAGCAGGCACAGAAACCTCGCAGGGCTCCACCCAGGTCTGTGCAGGCTCTGTAGAATCATCAGATTTGGTAAGAATTCAGCCCTGCAGAAAACAACTGCAACAATGAGTGCAGATCTTTTGCCCTCAGATTAGTGGAAGTTTGATATAACAGGTGATCTTTCAGATTGACTTTTAACACTCAAGGTATATACATGACTTCTCTGCAAAATGAGGATGAATGCCTACTTATTGAATTTATTTTCCCATTTGCTTGATAGAACCATTTCTCTCTCATTTAAAAATATTTCTCCTTGCATTTGTTGTAAGGCATTACAAGAACACAAATAGGTGATTTCCCACAAACTATTTTTTTTAATCCTTATAAAACTTTGTCTCCGTAAATAACAAAGAATATTCCTCTGTAAATTATTTAAGCCTAAAAATTATATATTTGCTGTTGAAATTTCTCTCTGGTTGAAAAGAAAAGCTGTAGTACCTCTTCCGAGCAGACAAAGCACAAGGCACAGCAGGATCTGAGCAATGTAGTCATCAAAGCCACTAAACAAACCCTAAATCCAGTTTTAGCAAACCATTGAGTAGCAGTTTAAAGTACTCTGGGATTAGTTTCATATTACCAGCAGCTGGTTTAAAATAGTAACACGACCATTGTGCCATCCTCTAAAATAATATTTCTATCATAACAAAAATATTTGCATGGAGTAAATGGACATTGAGTAACTGTGGACTTCTGTACTGGTGATTTGCACTGTGTACAAATAAAAAACAAGGTGGAGACAATAGAAAACACCTTGTTTTTTACCCTTTTCCATCCTGCTGCTTAGAACAGTAGCCACTCACCCTTTAAACAAAGATAAAAAGACTTCTACTACCAAAAAATCCCAAAGCCCACCTTCCCAAACCTAAATAAACATAGTCCTTCCTTATTCTTAATGTGTATGACTGGTACTTCAAGCTTTTTACTCTTAGATTAATTTGGTTTACTGGTTGCTGATAAAGTTAAATCTCTCCAAAAATTTGGAATTGATGTGCCTTGAGTTATTTGGAATTAATGTTCTTTGAGTTCTTCAGTGATGAAATTTTATACCACCTCTCACGGTGCCAGGGTTCCAAGACATTGCACTGAAGGTCCCCTGCAATTTGGCATGGAGGTACAGATTAAATAACAAATTCAAATTAGTTATTTCAAAATGCCTGGAAAATATTTTGAAAACACTGTGATGCCAATGAATAAAAGGCTGTGCTCTGGGTCATACTTAATGATTGTTGTTACCATCACAGAAATCTCTGTAAGAGAATTTGCTGCACTCTGGAAGAGGTTGTGAAGGAAAGAACAGGCTTTGAAGATCATCTCAGTGTGGTTTACACAAGACTTTCTGCATGTCAGGTGAAATAAATTTTAAAGTGAAGTTGGATACTCTCCAGGTTTTTCTGTGGAGACTTCTTGAGTGAAAACTTGCAAAACCAGAAGTTTAAAGTGCTGGAATGGCAGTGATGCCTGGGGCTGATCAGGGCTGCATCTACATAGCCTAGAGCTCTTTGCTACCTAATGGTTTCTGCAGAAGACTGAACCCAACTGTTTTATTTAACAGAGGAAAGATAGCAGATGATTTTTTTATCTCTTCTACAGAAAGCAAAATCCCTGCTCTTGCTTGGATCCATGGAACAGGGGGCATGTCATGGGAACACCTTTGTGAAAGAGAAGGATAAGGGAGAAGTTTCCTTCCTTGTGCTCAGCTGGATTTGGGCCTTTCAGAAGCACCATGAATGAGCTGGAGTTTCTGGACCTGTGTTTTCAGGGGACTGTAACTTCTGCTTGCTAAATACTCTTGCACATGCCTTTAACCTGTGGCTCCATCCCCGGAAACTCATTTAATGCATCTCCCTATGAAGATGTGGAATTGGGAGGCAACAGCTTAAGTGGGGTTCTCTGATGTACCACCCTGTGCTAGCTTAGTTAATTTAAATAACGTCTCATTTTACCAACTAAGTTCTTGATTTTTAATAGGCTCTTGTTTCTTAGGCTCTTGCTCAGAAAATTATCATGATCCTTCATAAAATACATAAGTATGGATGAAATGGGACTACATTTGGACCTGGAATGTTTGTTCTACTTGTGTTAGTTTGTATGACTATTCACTAAATTCACTGGGAAAGACCCAACTCAATAAAATTCTACATTTGTATTTTTACACAAGGCAGCAATATTGACAGTGTAGTTACTAAAGAGCTTGAGAGCAAGTTGGAAAAATTAATAGAACTACTCCTAGCCATACACACACTTGGCAGGAAACAAGCAAAACCTGATTTCCCAAGCATTTTGTGTGATGGGAACTTCAGGTGGCCACATCCTCTCTCCCAGTTCCTTTAGCTCCATGTAAATTGTTTTTAGCCCAATACTGAACATCCTCCAGCATCTTTTTTTTTGGGGCAAAGCTGGTTTGTCCCTGTGCTTGTGCTGCCTGTCCAGCTGGCACTTACTTTTGCAGAGACCAAAAAATTGGTCAGGCAAACACTAATTGTGTGAGGAGAATAATCATTACGGGTAAAAATTGCAGCAAAACCTGTCCTATACCATTCCAAACCTACATGTACTGTACCTAACTATTATATTCATCACCATTATTGATAGCTTCTCTATTGGTTTTGGTGCATCACCTGAATCAATGAATGTTTTCTTTGCCTGTTGGGAAATCTCATCTTTATACTGCAGCTTTCTCACACAGAATCATAACTAGATTTTAAATGTTCCGATTTGTGAAGAACACATAAACGTGGTGTAAATTCCCAGTTCATCCTTGCTCTGATCTCTAATTTGTCTTCAGGCAGGTCCGTTTCTAACCGAGCAGCAGGAGAGGGGATCGATGGCAATGAGGAGAGCGATAAACACCTGACCTCTAGTGGCAGCTGCCCGGGCTCGGTGGGAAGGGAGAGAGCCGGAAATATGAGCAAAAAAGGGATTATGGAGTAAGATGGAACTGTGAAGTGGAACCTGAACTTCCATCAAGTTAACCTGGAATGATTGTTCTGCTTGTGTAAGTTTGTATGACTATTCACTGCATTCACTGGGAAAGACCCAACCCAAATTGACAACTGCTTTGTCAATTTTTGTTTAATTATCTTTTCTACTGAAATCTCAGTTCAGAATCCAGGGTATTTCTCTTTCTGAAACTTTTCTTCATGCTTATCACTATGTTTAAGAAGTGTGTGCACAGTCTTCCAAAAGACTTACAGCAATATCCTAACAGGTTTTATATCTTCATATAGAAAGCTTTTGGTAAGTCTGTCACTTTGGTTCTTTCCCCCCCATGCACACACAATTATTCAAGAAGCCCATTTGAGTCCTCATTAGACTTCATTCCTGCTCCTCACTGACACAGAACATTTCCCCAGTGAAAATACATACTTCACTATCAGCACTCTGGACATCAAAGCTTTCCTTCCCATTGGGCTAAAAATACAGCAGCTATTCCATAAACAAAGGTCACAACCTTGCTAATCAAATGGTTAACCCAAATATTAAATGCCTTCATGGAGAAAAAACAGTCTTGTTTTTACCCCCTGTAGGATTAAATTTCAAAGTGCTGGTTTGCACAAAATTTCTCCTAAGCAAAACCCATTGTCTGGAAACTGTGTTTAAACCTACTTTTCATGACAGCTGGGTGAGGCCTTCAGACCACCAATACAGTCTGTTGGTGTGACAGTGGCAAAGATGCAGGAGGACTGGAGCAATGGCACCATTATTTTCCAGTTGGAGTTAGAGTAACTAGTAGTTATTTCCTGAAGCCAGAGTGAAAATGAAATGACTCAAAGAATTCTGTACATTATAAACAAGTCGATACAGCCATATGAAGAGATTATTTCAGAAAATAAAAAAGTTGTGCAAATACTTTAGCCCATTTAAATGATCACATTAATTGGGGCATGGTGGGATAAATTTGGGGCTTCCTTATGGCCGACAAGTGCTGACTTGAGAAGGGCATAGAAACAGTGCTATGCTGCTTAATTTTAATGTTTCTCATAAAAACCATTAAATTATCATAGTTATGTCCAAAAATCTTATAATGTTTGAGTCATTTCTATGTTTTCTATTTAATAAAAATTTTGCTATATTTTTCATCTAGTAGCCTCTGAGAATCTGATTTTTCTGCTCTCTGTTGAGACTAGTTTAAAATCTCCTTTCTTACCTTCAAGGTGCTCTGGCAAAAGCCCAAGATACCCAACGGCTTGTCCTGCACAAGAAGTCAATGTGAATTAACAAAAAAAAGGATGTGAATTTAAAGTGAGTATAACTCCAGCATATATAATTTCTCTGTGGACACTCATTTAGGAGTCAGCCAGCCATAATTACCTTAACTTAATTCACGCTCAAAACGAATTAAGCTGAAGTGAACTAATGGTTTATCAACATGGGAGAGACACTGTACAATAAGCTTGGTGTAAATTCACAATTCATCAGCTGCTGTGCTCTGACTTCCCTTATGGAAATGCAACGTGCCCTCAAGGTGCCTTTGTATGAGGTAACTTAATTTTTTTAGGGGGAAAAAAAGGCTATATATGGAAGTGTGGGCTGATTGACGGCAGGTGCAGAAGTGATTGGATTTCAGTGGGGCTACGCTAGAGAAAAGGTCAGCATGCATCATCTGTGCAGTTGAAGTTTCTCTGCCATTTTGGAACCACAATGGCACCTTCTGTGCTATGGGGTCTGTTTTGAACTGCAGAAAGCCAAACAGCATTTTTTGATGTTTCCATAGCAGGGGAACAGCCAATTAGTACCAAGTACCTGGTGTAACATCGACTCATATTTTTATTCACTATTCAGAAAATCACCATGGAGGAGTGCAGAGAAGCCCTAGCCATTTCTGAATGAAAACAGCCAAAAGCAGTTACATACTAAAATTTACACTCTTACCCAGCTTGGTTAGACTTCACTGAGTATCTTGGTATTAATTTCCCCTTAAATGATTTCCCACCTTTCTTTATTCATTAGATTTAACAGCATTTTCTGTTAGCATAAGCAAAGCAGTAAGAAATACAGAGAAATATCCCTCCTTGCAGTACTCCTTTAAATGTAAGCAGCATCATCAGGCAGTCTGTGACATTATTATCCAGTTAGGAAAACATCCCTGGCCCCATTCATTCAGCCGTTCCTGCTCATTTTTCCAGGCACAGAACGTTTGTGCCTTAGCAGGCCTTGTCAGATTTGGAGCCCTTCCAGTACCTGATGAGCATATTAACAGTGCTCCCATTCATGGCCCAGAGCCTGCCAGTTCCATCTAATTTTAGGGAAGTTGCTATTTATAGTTGGATGGCTGTGCTCGCTCTGGTGAAAGCCTCGCCGCTGCTGGGCGTGGGGGGGAATTTTATATTTTTGTGCTGTTTTAGTTGGCACAGACAAAGTTCATGGTGGTAATTTACCCAAATCCAAAATACTCTGCCATCCTCCCCAAGGAGCAGCCATGCTCTGCCTGAGGATTTACACCAGGAACACTGTGGCACTGTTGGCTGCCTGGTTCTCATCCAGCCACGTGCTGGCTGTGTCCAGGCACAGGTGACCCAGAAGTCAGATGACAGTACAGAATCCCACCCTTTGCTAAATTACTACATGAAGAAAGGTTTCAAGGTCCAAAGGATAGGGGAGAGGGGGAGACTGTGGGCCCAAATCTCTCAGTATTGTGACTCCTGTAGTACAGGTCAATCAAAGTGTCTTCCTTTTGCCTTGTTTCCAAAGAGTACATGAATAGCAGTAGAAATAATACCTGCCTTTGCACCAGAGGATTTTGTCAGAATTTATTCACTAACTTTGCAGGTAGTGTTAAATGCCAAGAAAAGTTACCAGGAAGAGATTCTCCAGTGTGGACTTGGTGGTCAAATTTACTAAAATAGGCTGTTACCACTCAGGCATTTCATTAACATACCAAGAACTAACACTACGCTGTGTATATATGTACAGGTGTGTGTATGGAAAACTGAGAGAGCTGACAGGAAATCAGCATTACAGTTCATTTTCTCTTGCAGAAAAACAGCGACATAAAATGTGAGAACTCCAAAATGATTTCATTTAGAAATACAGTGTTCAAATCATATATAGTCTGGTGCTATAAAGTTGTATAATGATCCTTGGGAAAACATCAGTTGACTTCTTCCTGTCCAAAAGATACTTCATTATGTGTTTTAGTAATTGATAATTTGTTCCCAGTTGTATTGGTGTGACAGGATGGTGGTTGTAAAACTAAATTCATATTTTTGTAAACTGAAATTGGGGTTCAGCTCATGTTAAATTTTCAAAACAAATACTGTCCTTGGTAGAGGAAGATTTGAGTCACAGAGTTTCAGTCAGATTGTAGCATTTTGGCTTTAAAACACCCAAAGTTGATTGTGTCTACTCTTGTTTGTCTCTACACAGGTCCCTGGTATGGGTAATATCCATTTCCTAGATTTGTAGGAGGTGCTTGTAGGGGCTGTTTACTTTCTTTCTGATGTTGTAACTTGCTGACATAGGATACATGTTCTGCTCATCCTTTATTCTTGCTGCTGTAGACAGGAAGACTTAGAAGCTGGAACAAATACAACTGTGAGAGTAAAAGAATAATCCTTGTACTCATCAATCTTAATTGCATTCTGGTTCCCAGTTAATTTGTGTATCACAACAAGAAAGGAACATTGAACCAGCAGAGATTCTGGTTCAGCTGAAATTCATATTCAGCCTGGCTGGGATTCTGCTGAGGCAGAGCTGAACTGGAACTGAACCAGAAAAGCAGTTGAAGAAAGAAATAATGGTGTAATTCTGTGGCTAATGTGGTTCACAGGACAAAAAGTATTCTTTTCTCTATTAATTTGTAGCTGACTGCTGCATGTGATACAGCCCATGCCCCATGGTCCAGAGGCCATGAGCTGGCAGAGGACTGTCATTTCTCTGACATTCAGAGCCAGAAGTGTGTTTTAGCTGCACAGTAATATCAGTAAATGCTCTTCTCCCACCCTCCTCTCCAGCTGAAAACAGATGCTCCAGGAAAATGAGAGGTTTAGATATTACTGCAGATACAAACTGCAGTGCTTCCTAATGAGAATCACAGGTAAAGCTGTAACACAGCTCTGAAAGGGCCCTGGATGAACAAATATTTATACTGGTTGAAGCATGAGTTTAACTCAATGAGAATGTGCCTTGTGTGTTACTGGCAAGGCAACACTGAGCAATCCTTGCAGCTGCAGGAGAATTTGGGGTTTTTTAGGGGTAAACAAAGAGGTGGTGTGAGTCCAGAGGGGTTTGAGCTTCCTGTCACCAGCAGCCCCAAACCCTGCAGGGTGGGCAGAGCACACATTCAGTGTCTCACTGAATGACACAGCATCGATGACA
This sequence comes from Illadopsis cleaveri, assembly GCA_013399915.1. Lineage (NCBI taxonomy): Eukaryota > Metazoa > Chordata > Aves > Passeriformes > Timaliidae > Illadopsis > Illadopsis cleaveri. Next base: position 332,887 of record VXBB01013593.1, on the reverse strand, counting down.
TCTCACACACAACTCAGAACACTGCGTGGGGCCAGGGGAGGCTGCCCATGAGCAAGGTGCCCACACCACAGGTTTGCCCTTGTGCACTCAGGCCAGAGGGACCTCCCCTCACAGACAAATTTCCAAATGCTTTGATTCAGCCACTTCTGAGAAGCTCCTCCATGCACAGCTTTCCACAAAAAAACTCACCACAATTTGAGAGACTCCTTCCTGCACAGGCTGTCCAATCCCCCTCCTTGCACTAAATCAGACTTTCTGGGTTGCCTGTCTTGTGTGGCTTTATGTTGTCTATTAAACAAATTAATTATACTGCCCTTACTGTTTGCATTTCACTTATCTTTGCAGCCCTCCCAGAAAAAGCTGACATGCTATTGCCCTTTGATAATTTGTACTTTCTTCCACATGTACTTTCTTCTTGCGACCTGTGGAGACATTGTGCTGGTTTTCATTGTTATATCCAGGCCCGGTGTGGCTTCCCTCTATAAATGCCTCCAGTGGAACCTAAAACATCATCACCTGTTGCTCTGCACCTTGTTACTCTGTGTAAGGGAGAGTAAGAACACTGTAAGTGGTGACCAACCCCAGAAGCTTCTCCTGCCACCACCTGGTGGGTTGGGGCTGGGTTTTGCAAGCACAGAAACTCAATGTCTCCATCCTTCTTCCCAGGTTTTATCTGGCACTGGTACTCCTACTCATCCCAGCCATTTTAGAGCATTGATGAGTTAAATTACAGTGACTTTGTGGAACAATTTTGAATTAATCAGACAGTATAAAATGAGGGGCTTTTCATACACCTCTGGTACTTGAAGAGTTGGTGAACTTTCCTTTACGGAGAACATCTGGCTGGTAGCAGGGCAGGGATTATAACTTCAAGGAAGTCTTTTGCTTATATGCTGAAATAAGACATTTTCCTCTAGAGCTAATATTTGCCTTTTTTAGCTATTCTGAGGTAAAGCAATTGCTTCCATCTTTCCTATCCCCAATCCAACTCTTTATGTTTGAGGTGTATTGCAGTTTATTCTTCCCAAAGCAAGAGCATCAGGATCATTCTTCAGTCTTGATTGATGCTGTGCCCCTAGAAAATTTAGACTTTTATAGTAATGGCCTTCCACTCTTTCTTGTGGCAGTAATTTTGGGGTCTATAAACACTGACATCTGTATCCAAAGTAAAAGAAAATTTGAAATACTGGATGGATCCGTGTCTCCATGTCAAGAAGTCTTGACAGCTTTTAATTTCCTTTTGCAAGCTCCTTGCTGCTGCAGTTTCTCTCTGTTGGTATGAGCCAAAGCAGTCAAGTTTTTTTGTATTTCCTTGCTGCTTAGGACATTTCTGATCAGTGGCAGCCAGCTGGCCAGTGGCTTTATCTACCCATCTCATATTTCTGAACAGTACAATACTTGTAATTTGCCCAGACACTGTAGCTGCCCCAGAGGTTTCATCTCCTCAAGTCTGTATCACCTGTAATAACTTCTTGGGAAGGCACCTGATGTTAATTTTAATATTTTTAGAAAGCCTTCAGCTCTTATTTAAGACTATTTTGGTCTTTTTGATTTTTGTGTGACTGTCAGAGTTCAGTTTCTTTAGCTGCAGCAGTTAATCAGCTTTTAAAATCTTGCCTATTATTTCCACTGAGGAGACTGGCAAAGATACCACCTGTACTTTCTGTTTTTAGATAAGGAGAACATCAGTTCTGTAACATTTTTCCCCAACCAGACCTGTTATGTATTTTTTCCATGAGTACCTCACTGTGCCTTTTAAGATTTCATGCTGTGTAATTAATTTTGAATAAACCCTTCCCCTGAAAGGTTAAAGTTAAACCAAGCAACTAAACTGCTCACATCAAAGCCAATACAAATAAGCCTCCACTGGGGACCGAAGAAAGTAGTTTGTAACTCAGATTTTGGGGGGAAAGGAGCATGAAGTTGAAACAGAAATATTTAGAAGTGCTGAAAGGGAAAGTAACTTCTTTCAAAGAGCAGCTTTATATTAAGTCAGTAACACTTGCTGCAAAAGAATTGAAACTTTGTATAAAGGCACTATTGTACATGGAAAACTTGTTAAATAAGTAGGAAGGGAGGAAGGAAGATGTTAAGGCAGAATCATACTGGGGGTTTGTAAGTCACAGCTAATGTTTCAATGCTGTTCTTTATAATTTATACTGCTTCTTCAGGGACTTTCTTACGCAGAATTTTCTTATATTTTAGATGCCTCAGTTTCTACCTTTTGCCAGGGAGCTTCACATGCATCTCCCAGATTCTCACACAAGTTTGACAGCTGAATCTCTACCTCAGATTCCCAATGTCTGGAAGCTGAAGTGTTTGTTTTGTAGTTGGGATGCATCTGTAGATTTAACACTTTCACATCCATCCATCCATCCATCCATCCATCCATCCATCCATCCATCCATCCATCCATCCATCCCTGCTGTGGCTGTGGATGCCCCAGCCTGACCATTCTTCAGCTTCTCTTCAGATCCAGTTTATTTCAGCTTGATGTGTTATATTAATCTAGTATTTAATTTTTCACTCTTGCTGTCTTCAATAGACACACTGACAGTCCTGGCAGTGCTGAAACATGATCTGAGCAGCTTCCTCGTGTCTTTCCCAAGCTTCCCTGCCAGTTCCCCTGTCCCTCCATCTCGTGGGGATGTTTACACCTGTAAGTCAGTGTTTCTGAAACCTCTTTTCCCTTGACCATTTTCCATGACGGCCTCTTTCACATGAGGAACTGAAAAGCTTTGACAGCTGCTGAATATTGAATTGCAGGAGGTCCTTCTGCTTGGTTTGCAGAATCTCACACTCTCGAGAGTTCAGATACTGCTTGAGACAAACTTTCACTTTGAAGACCAATTCAGGAGGAGTTATTTTAAGCCAATGTCTACTCTGTTCACTAGAAGATGTCCCGTTGAGCAGGAGGAATTTGTATTTTGAAAAACTCGAATCAGATTGATCAGGCACAGCTTCAGACTCTCTCCAGCATCAGATTTCTATCTCCTGACTAAGCCAACTTCTTCCACTAGAGGTTCATTTTGCTCCCAGCTCAACTAATTATTTTTCCAATCTGATCATGTTGCACATATGCAATCTCAGTTGAATTTCCATGACCTGTGTCCTCCCTTCCTCCTGCTTCTAATTTTCTATTCTCAGGATTCCCTTCTCCTTTAGGAGAGAATGGACAAGTATTGTCATAAGGGTTTCATTCTTAGCTTGGCTGGCAGCACTTTTAGCCCACAAAGTTTGCTTTAGAATCAGGCTGGACACAGTTCAGCACTCAGGGCATTAATTACAAACACCAGCTCATTAGTGCACATCCAGGCCTCACTCTGCCTCCAGGAACTCCTGCACATCAGGCAATACAAACTTAAAAGAGATAAACAAATAAACACTTTAGTTCATTGACTCTATCATTCAACCAGAAGGAATGTAAGAAGAGATGGGTGAAATTTTCTCCTCACAATGTCCATCAAATTTTGGCTTTTACAGAATTTTACTATGCTTCAAATATTGGGATTTCTTATATGATTTGAACAAATTTCTCACTGCTTTACTCTCCTTTTTTTTTTTTTTTTGTGATCGTGTCTTTGTATAAGAACCTTGCAATAGGAGAGAGTTAATCTCTGTTTCTGAACTTGTTTTGGTATGGAAAGAAATTAATTCTGTCTATTGAAGCCAAATTTTAGACTTTTTTATCCTTTTATTCCAGTATCTGCATGAACATATTGATCAGGCCACAGGTACTCAGGACTTGTTAGGATGAACCTGGAATTTAATGTCCACTTTTGGCCCCCAGCTCAAGAAAATTGAAGGCATTGGAAGACACCAAAGAACTGGAGAGGGTCCATTGGAAAGTGGGTTGGAGAACCTGACATATGAAGAAAGGCTAAAGGATTCCCCAGGCTGGGTTTGTTCAGCCTGAGGAAGGAAAGGCCCAGGATGAGTCTAGTGAGTGTCTCAACACCCAAAGAAGATGGTTCTAGAGGAGATGAAGACACTCTTTTCCAAAAGATTCCTGGTGCCAGGACAGGAGCCTGTGGGCACAAGACAGTTTAGGGGAAATTCCTTCTGGGTACAGGAAAAAAATAATTTTTCAGCCAGAAAATAATTGAGCAATAGGCTTCCCAGAGAAGAGGTGGGACCTTCTTTAGTGGAAATATTAAAGATTTTGCTTGACAATGCCCTGGATGATCTCATTTAAGGAAGAAGAAGCAAGTTCAGGCTGCAGCATGCAGTGCTAAGAGAGACTTAGGGCACAAATCAATAAAAAGCTGCATTTCATTAAATGATTATAGAAGAGCAGAGCTTGTCTGGTGCTAAAGCATCAGGAAGACACTTCCTCCAAGTCACCAAGTTTCCTGAAAGCCAAAATATCATTCAGTGCACTGGTGCTGCCATAGCCATGAACTGCCAAACATAGTCCCTCCTAAAATTCCAGTGATGCCTGGCTACTCAGAGCACAGAAAGTGTTGCTGAGTCTCTCAAATGAGGCAAATAACTCATGAGCTGGTAATGCCACACATGCACAGCAATGGGAGATCCATGCTTTTGGTTATCAGAAAGTCTTTACATAGAATGTGCAAGGCACTTGCTGGACACTGACAGATGAGAGGCTTCTTCAGGGAGACTGAAATCTGAATCATCCAGTGCCTCCAGAAGAGGTCTCTATACTTCAGAGTGAAATTTCAGAGTGAGAGATTGCATCAACAGATTATCTATCTATCTATCTATCTATCTATCTATCTATCTATCTATCTATCTATCTATCTATCTATCTATCCTATCTATCTCTATATCTATCTATCTATCTATCTATCTATCTATCTATCTATCTATCTATCCATCTATCTATCTATCTGCTTTTAGTTAAACTTTTTGCTTGGCTCTGAAGCTTGCAGCATTTATTGCAGCCAGGGAATTGAGGGGAGTCATCAAAACTACAGTGAGAAAAGAAGGATGTTCATATTGTACCAGGTCTTCCCATATGTCAAATTATCAGTGATACAGTTTATTTAAAATACACAAGAACTGACTGATTTAGATGCTGCACCTAAACATGTGCAGTAGTGTTAGTGTTTCCAAGAGGTATTGGTTTTGATGTCATGATAAACAGCACATCTGTGAGGATATAAGCCTGAGAAATTCAGTAATCAGTTAAAAAATAGAGAGCTGGGGAACATGAGGATCCCAAGGTCAGTGGGAGGCCACACATCTCCCCTTTTGGCAAAGTGACATCACTCACCCTTTGTGGGATGCCCTTTGGAAGAGACCTGGAATCTCAGGAGAACACCCAGAGCTGAGAGCTTCTCAGGCAAAGCCAGGCTCTGAGGAACTGCACCTGGGAAAGAAATGACAACAGCAATGGGTGACAAAGCACCAAACCTCCTGCAAATTATTTTCAGCAACTAGTTTGTTTTAACCATATTCTGTGTTGAAAACTAAAGGGGTGCTGCTTACTGTATAAATGTGAGTCACCTATGAAATTGGTTAAGAGGAGGCATTTCTGTAGTGACTCTCAGTGCTGATGTCTGCCTTACATCTCACAAGAGTCCAGGCTTCTAAAAAAAAGGTGCTTCAGATGTGGGCACGTGGTCTGTGAAATTCCCAGAGAACATCTGGGGACCAGCCTGGTTTGACTCTCCTCATTCTACAAAGAGCTTCCAATGTGAGCAGCAACAAGCAGCTGGAGAACCGGCAAGGATGTTGCTCTGGAAGCTCAGAAGAGCAAGGGAACTATTATGCAAACTGTTGTGTGCCTTCCAAAAAGAAACAGAGCAGTAGCACGCCCCCCCCAAATAAACCAAAAAAAAAACCCCACACCGTGGGCACCTTGCTACTGCCCTAGACTAGAAGAGAGATAAATTCCTTTCCTCAGATGGAGAAATAATGATAATAAATCTGAATGAAAGGGAGCACACCAGACCTTGTTTTATTAATGGAGGGAATGATATTGTAGCTGCAGGGGATTACAGCCCTCACCCAAGTGAGAAAAAGCTCCTGTTCTTCGCTTCTGGTTCAAGACCAGGCTCTCAGTAGTAGTCACTGGCTCAGGAGTCAGTTGTGGGCTGTAATTCCAGCTTCCCTCCCCTTTGCCACCTGTTTCACTTTGCTGTTTGAGGCAGTGTTTAAGGCAGGCCATGGTCCTGCAGGTGACTCCCTGCAGCTCTGCCCTTGTGCTCGAGACACGTTGCACCTGCTGCAGGTCTCACATCATCCATCTGCAGGCTAAGGGCAAGGCCTCTATTCTTTTTATGTGCTACAGTTTAGGAATAATTGAAGAATATCTGTAAATAAAGCTATAAAGTAGAACTCCTTACAGCATTACTTTCCTTGTCCCACAGTCCTAGCCATGGAATCAAGCACAGCTTTTGCTCCACGTCTCCATGAAGGACTCTCACAAATTATTCCCCTTCAGCCCTGAGAACAGAGGAGCTCTGCAGGACACCACTGACCTGGAAAACCCTCAGCTGCTACCACAGCAAGAGATGTCAGGAGACAGAAAGCCTGCCCAGATGAACGTGGAGTTCCTACCTACCCTGATGCTGTGTGTCTTTCTGGCACTCTGTGTCTAAAATTCATTTAATTCACCAGCGGCATTTTGGGATTTCCTACATGTGCTAAATCGTAATGAAAGACATCCGCTGATGGCAAAGTCTCTGGGCTCAGAGGATTACACGGGGTAGGGCTGCCTGAGACAGCCCAAATCCACTTGAGACTGAAAAGGTGTGAGCAGTAAATAAAAGGAAATCCTGGATCACCATATAGTGTTCAGCTCCCACACTTTGACCTCCTTTGGTCCCTTCTATATTTTGTTAAGATCATATTTCTTTACGTGCTGCCTGGCTTAAAAGCCGTCATAAATCTGTGCTGTGCAGTGAGAATAACAGGGAAGGCACAGCGTAATACAAGGTGCTCTAATTCCATCCCAGGCACTCGCAGGGAGCCGTAAATCACCTTGGAGAGGTTTCAGACAGGAGAACTGGAGGGAGGCTGGGAAGGAGGCCGCAGCCTGGCCCTTGCCACTGGAGTCCATCTGCCCTCAGGCTGAGGTGAGCACACCTACCTCACAAATAGTGTTCTGATGTCTCCAGACCTGAGCAGTGCTCAAACTGCTTTAAATACTCTTTGGGGAGAAGCACACCCACCTGCCTTTGGTGGGAATGCCCTGTGGGATGTGCCACATGCTGCAGGCAGGAGCATGGCCCGGCTGCTGCTCACGTCGTGTCTCTCCAGGTTTGCCTCCAGCTGGCACCACCTAGGGACACCAAACACCACACCTGGCTGGGCTCACCTGTGGCCAAGGCACTGTGGTGTCCCAGCTGCAGACACAGCTCTGGGTCAGGGAAAGCTCCACCAGCATCGTGGGCCTTTCACAGCTGTACCTGAGACATGGCTGCTGTGGGGTGTGTGCCCACACACTCACCCAAACCAATGGAGATAGAGCTCCTCCACTGGAAATCTGGGAAGAGCTGGAGCTAGGCTGTAGTCCTGGTTTGTGCCTGACATGTTTTGGTTTCTGAAATTCCTTTCCCAGGGAACTTTCTGTAAACAAAAGACATGTTTTGGTAACGGCAAGAATGTTTACATATTTCCACTAGGAGGGGCTTCTTTTGATGTGCCTCTGGTTTGACCAATGTAATTGAAGAGGTTTGTCTTCTTGTCACCAATCAAATTTCTCTGTGTAAAACAGTATAAAAAGGGAAATGCTTCCCGAGAATAAAGGAGTCACTTTTCCAGCCTTCTGAAGTCAGTCTTTGTGTCGTTGTGGTGTACAGTAGCAACACTAGGGATATGCTACCATATTCTAGACAGGAAAATCTCTTTTTCTTTGCTCCAGCGGGAAAAAATTTTCAAGTGTAGAAGTTTTCCAAGGGAGATTTTCCTAATAATAATTTTGCTCAAGTTTTTTTTTTTTTAAATTGTGAATAAATTTTTCTTTTTTCTGCCAGCTAGTATAATATGATGGATATAATATTTTTATAAGGTTTCTTTGTACTACAGTTAAAACTTATTAAATTTTAGAAAAGATTAATTGCATTCAATTGCACTGAATGAAATGAAAACATATTTGTCCATTTGAACTTCCAAACTCTGACTCTAAGTTTTGCTAAGATGCAGGAATAAAAGGTAAATCATTGAATCCTGGGCCATCAATCATTTTATTCTACCCATGGTAAAAAGCAAAAAAAGAGGAGAGAAAAAGAAAATACAACCAAAGTTGTGGCCATGTTGAAACTTTGGAGGAAAAAGTTGAATCAAAAGGAGGAAAAAAATATGTTTCAACCATGAGTATCCTATGCCAAGCCTCAGCGGAGGTCACTGGAATGAGCCAGCAAGCCAAGCTTAAATAAAAATAGGACCTGTGGGATTCCCCATCTGATTTTCAAATAGTCACTGCTACATTTGTCAAGCTTGCATGGTAGTTTTTTACCAGATGTGAGAAACACAGTACCAAATCCAGGCTGACGCCAGAGAGAAGAGTGTATGCTTCCACATGGGAATAATCTGCTCAGGAAGGACTGTGAAGCCCAAGATGGGACTGAAACCTCCCAGATCCCTGGGTGCTGTGAAGTGTGTTTTAATAATTTCACCACAAGTGAGACATTTTCATCACCTAAAGTGAGATGTTCAAAGGACCTGTCTTCCTGTGTAAAGGAAGGGTCAAACTGCCTTTTTTCACAAAAGGGAAATGTTAATTTACCTTATCAGGAACAATTTTATTTTCAGTTTAGATGTTTACATTAAGAACCGTCTAAGAGTGGTGCTTCTATTTGTTTTACTTCAAAGTGCATCAAGTGTTTCTCACTCTCTACCAAGTGTTAATTAACACCAGATAGTAATGAGTAAACAGCTGCTCACTTTCAGCTGATTGAGAAACCTCCTTAACACGCTTTGTTTGCTTCATAAAATCTCACTTGGACTCCTCGAGGAAGGAAATATTATTATTTACATTTGTATAAACAAGCTGGACAGGGAAAACCCAGAGCAAGAACCTCTGGAACATGAACATAAGACACATCAGGGAACTTAGTTGCAACTGTCACTTAGCCTGGTTCCTTGTTGGGCTTTGATTTGTGTTGGAGACTAGGCACGAACAGTATCCTACAACCAAACAAGTCTTTATACCATCAGATGCTTAGCATGACTGGTGCTCATTACTTTTAGTTGCAGAACAATTGAAAGTGTCCATGTGACTTAGGAACAGAGATTTCTTTGAGAACCACTGGATATTTTGACCTAGGTTTTTTGATACCTTTGTCTTGATTTGTTGAGCTGATTTTTTGGTGAAATTTGAGCATACACATCATTGAATCCCAGATCCTCACAGATATCTTCCCAGGCTCCCATCTCTCAGTTTTTTGTAATGGAAGTTACTACCTGGATGCCTTCATGAATAACCATCCATGAGTCACATAGATCAGAGCAATGCCAATATAGCTTTAAAAGGTTTTGATAATGTTCCTGTCATTCAAGATCAGTGTGCTGCTCTTAGGGCTGGGCAGTTTTGGCCACCACAATAAGATAGACCTAAAACTCTTAGAGAGCATCCAAAGGAGGGACATGAGGATGGTGAAGGATCTGGAGGGGTCGTATGAGGAGTGGCTGAGGGCACTTGGTCAGTTCAGTTGGAGAAAAGGGGATTAGGGGGGACCTCATTGCAGTCTGCAGCTTCCTCCTGAAGGGCAACTCTGATCTCTGCTCTCTGTGCCCAGGGACAGGCCCGAGGGAATGGCTGGAGCTGTGTCAGGGGAGGGTTAGGTTGGATATCAGGGAAAGATTCTTCCCCCAGAGGGTGTCGGGCACTGAACAGGCTCCCAGGGAATGGTCACGGCCCCAAGGCTGCCAGAGCTCCAGGAGAATTTGTACAACACGCTCGGGGATGCACAGAGTGGGATTGTTGGGGTCTCCTGGCCAGGCCCAGGGGTTGGATTCAATGATCCTTTTGGGTCCCTCCCAACTCAGGATATTCTGTGATTCTGTGAGTCTGCTGTTTACCTCCCAGTAAGAGCACAATGCTGGGACCATGCCCCATGTGGGAACCCTTTCTCAGCCCAAAGCCAGGCTTTCTGAATTTCCCAATGAGCACCAGCTCTCTCCCTGCAACCACAACTGCCCCTCCTGTTCAGCAAGATGGGGTGTGCCATGTCACACCTGTACCAGCATGGACTGGCACACCAGTTACAGTCTTACTGGGCTTTTGGATCCTTCCCCAGTATAAATACCCCTTTGCAATTTGCAAATTCCAGCAGAGTGCCCAGGAACCACTCCTGTGTTCTATGGTTTTGCCTCTGCTGCAGCCATGGAAGAAGAGCCCCAGCAGCTGCACTCCAGGGCACCCACACGTGGGGCAAGGCTGGGTGTTCACAGGTGGGGCTGGCAGCACACATCATTAGGGTAGTTACTGGGGTCTTCTGTAAATGTCTACCTTTGCTTTAGTCTTTTGCCAAATGAAGATTTTTACACTGGGTAACTGGTTTCAGAGAAAAAGGAGGTTTGTTCATGTTTAAAAACCCAACAAAACTGTAAGAGCCTTGAAAAGGTAGAAGAGGCAGAACACTTCACACATCCACACAGTGGAGATCCAAAGTTCAATGGTGGCTTCAATGCCAGAGAGCTGCTCAATGTCTTCTCTGTGCCTTTTTCAAAACACCACACATTTTCTCCAGGGAAGCTAATAACTTCCTCACAGAAGGGAAGCTAATAATTGAAATCCTGCCCTCACAGAAAATCCCACACCCACCAATTTTTACCTGGCCTGTTATAAGTAAATATACAGGCTTTGTTCCAGCAAGAGGTATTAAGCTTCTGCTCATCAATGAATACTTGCTGGCACACTAAATTGAAGAGAGGTGTTTAAGTGGACACACACTATATAAAAGTGCATGCCATGATACACATTACTCAAGTGATGTTATGTGTACTCATGATCAAGCTCTTTCCTCACACCTGATGTGTGCAACAAACAGCATGAAACCTCAAGAAGTGGTAATGCTGACTGGAGTTTTAATAAAATCCCAGCTGTTCTTCCCTTGTGATTCCAGCAGGCCAAGCTGCTGCTTACATTTGGATACAAACATTTTCAGTATGCAGTTCTGGGAAATACTCAGTGCCCCTGAGTTGTGCTTTCAAGTTTCTGGTGGAGTGTCATTAACTGTAATGACAGCCACTGCTAAGGACAGGCCTGATTATCTGCAGGCTCACACACTGCCAAGTACAGGCACATGGTTTTGCATTTACAGTTGATCCTAGAGAGGAGAACACTGTGGATATTTTTGGCCCTTTATTTTAATGGGATTGCCAGAATGACTAGAATCTGAAAACTCACAGTTCATTACCAAGAGCAAAATGCTGACCCAGGCAGACCCAGAAGATTTGAAAGCTACTTCAGAGCTGAGATCTAACAGGCTGCTGTAGAACGTGGACAGTGTTTTCCCTCTGTTAACCCCACTGTCCCAGAGAGAACATTCTCTCTGTATTTACAGAATGCAAGACTGTGCAATCCAGCCTGTTGTGCACCCTGGAGAGCAGCAGGATGCTTTAGGCTACACACAATCACTACCCCAGCTTGTCTCACATTCACACTGTAGCCCTGAGGCTGCAAGAAAGAGCTCAGGACCTGCAGTGCTGCATTAAGAGATGCACAGCCAGAGGAATGGAGAAGATTAAAACCAGCCTGTTCTCTTGTGGGTGTTTCAGTCATGGTCTTGTGGCTGGTTTCAGACCAACTTTTCCTCCTGTACCAACAGCCTTCATCTGTCTCCATGAACCCAAGTCAAAAAGCCTTACAAACCTTTGGTAAAGACATGAACAAAAGGCCCTGTTTCAAGGTGTTGAATGACCTCAAATACCACCTGACTCCAGATAGCATGTGATATTTTTGGACCAGAGAGGCAATAAAATACCCACTTTTGCTGCTGACTGTACCAAGAGTTATTCCATTTGCTTTCACTGTGCATGTCACAGCTCGCCCAGCTACAGAGATGAGGGGAAAGCTCAGGCTTGCCTTTGTGTAGCACGGCAGACAGAGACACAGGATTACAACTACCTTCAATTTTGACTCCAGTCTACAGTAACAGGCTGCTGTATAATCAAAATATATCCTAATGGTTATACAAAACCAGTCTGATACTTCTGGTCTCAAGGTAACCTTAAGGTTTACAGGAATCCTGTTTTGGGGTGTATTTTGCACGTGGGAGAACGATTTCTATGCCTACAACCAAACTCAGCACCTTGTTCTTATATTCCCTTTCTTCCACAGATTTTTCTTGTAAGACTCTAAAGTTCATATTCTCAAAATATCTTTAATGACCAAACGTTTTTTGCCCATTGTTTTTCAGATGCAATTTGTGCTTTTTAGATAGCAGAGGATTCTTTCAGGGGCACTAAATGTCATTAAATGAGCCTGTTATGAGAAACTCAGGGACTAAACAGATGTCTGGCTTTGGTTTTTTTTAATTCTCATTCTTGATTTTCATTGTTACAGCTTTCCCTTTGCAAAGTAAACCTTACCTGCTGAAGAATGTTGTGTGACTTAACCTAGTACTATTTGTAAAACACTGCAAGATTCCTGAGGGAGAGGTAGGGTTGAACTAAACCAGGGCATTGTGAGTAAAATTTGTTGCACTCAAACTTAGATGTCAAGGAAATACAAACTTCCTGAATGCAAGTTTGCAGCATTTTTGGAATCATTTCCCCCAGTAACTTGATCCCACTCAAATGAACCAAAAACGAAACAGATCGAGAGCAGGTAAACTTTGAAATAAATAAAACTTCTTTAATTCAAATTTTCATGAGAAAGACTTTAAAAAGGGTAATTATTTTTCAGGCAGTTATCAAAAATCTACACTTAAAATCTAAACTTAGAGCTATTAGGGACAGGATAGCAACAATTGTATCTAGACTTACTTTGCTGGTCTCAGAAGTGTATCTCAGGAGTGTATTTTAGCTCTCCTTTCTCTGTGAATTAAGACACTGATGTTGTTATGCTGCCTATCAGGGAAGGCAGTAGGTTGTATAGTTATCTCCTGATTGGGGCAAAATCACTACCCTGAAACCACACAACCTACTACCTCATCCTGTTAGAGCATCACGTGCATCTTCTGAAGGAAACACTTCACCATAGGTAAGTAAATTACCTTATCACTCCCCAGCCCACATTTCTGAGCCTCAGCAAGGCCACGTGTGACCTTCCCCACAGCTCTGTCTGGGAGTCACACAGAACTGGTGGAGGGACTCCAGAGACAGGAGAACTGCTGTGGCAAACACTGTCCCTCCAAAAAGAGCAATATGTCACAAAAAAGAGAGTTAAATCAGTGTCCAAAACTGACTGAAGAGACCTCTTACTTAGGGTTCAAGAATTTACCAGTTCCAGGGCAGAACATGACTGACTGGAAGACATCCTTTTAGGGTTTTGTCCAGCTCATCCCTTTGTAGTTTCTCCAACTGCCTACACCAAGTGGATTTAAACAGCTGCTGAATCAAAAATACTTTATGTTTAGAAGTATTTTATGTTTCATATGAACACAAATGCCAGAAAACAAGGGAGAAATGGATCAGCTGTTTCCAAGTGGCCACTCCCATGGCAGTCCCAGACAGCTGTGTGTGAGCAAATCCGCTGTGGACTGGGTTGTACCTCTGTGTCCTGGAACCCACACCCCACCTGCCCTCCCAAAATGCCAGAAGGAAATGGCTTTTGAGCCTGAATGGGAAATACAGGAATCTAAACACTCTAAGGACATTTGTGTACAAGAACCAAACACGTAGACAGAGCCCAGAGAATGGTACATTTGAAAAATATCTGTGTTGTCTTTTGGAGACATCCAGCGCTGACATCACAGCCACTTCAGGAAAGACAGTAGATTGTATAGTTATTTGACAGGCAGGGCATAGCCCTAAAACTATACAACCTACTACCTCACCCCAAAGGACAGTCACACTCTGATCACAGGAAGCACAGGCTGTATTCCCAGACAGCTGGATTGCCTGGTGACAACCTAGAAGATAAAAAACTCTGAAGACAAATGTTAACAGTCTTGAATTTGAAACAGTTTGCTATATACTAGTCAACATTCTGCTTAATGAGCTCCAGTTCCATGTTTGAAATGTTTAATAGATTTGGAACTTGTGAAGTTATGTCAGTGACAAGGTACACAAGGGAAACAGGATACAGCATTCATTTTTAATAACTGCACTTGTGTACTTCCAGCTCCTACATGACTGTACCTTATCAAACCAGTTTGTCACTTAGGGAAAGGAATCACAATGACTAAGAAAGGATGCTGACTTAGAGGGATTGTTTAACATGCTTCCAGATACTCCTCCATTAACCTAATGGGGAAGAGCTGAGGTTCCCTAAGTGAATCTCCCAAGTTCTGCGTAGGTAAATCCCAAAGACTGAGCAATGAATTTGACAAGACTGTGAGGAATTGTGGCCTGCTCAGCAATACTCCTAACTGGGCAGTAACCCAGCTCTGAACTGATGACCAAATTAAACACACCCCACTGTACCACACAGGCCTTGGTTAGGGGGATTAGCAGAACTGCCACTACAGCATCAGCTTCTGTAGCCTCAAACTGACACTCGAGTTTGAGGGGGTTGTTATTCCCTGCCACCTGGTTTGATAGACAACAACACTTCCCATTCAGGGCAGATTTAAAAAAGTGGGAATAACTGAGATATCAGTCTGTGTTCTAATATAAACACTGCATTAATAAATAAGCAAACTTTTAAAACAAACACCCTACCTTCATCAGCAAACTAACCTTTTGCTAGTTAATTAAAGAACACAATAAATGCTGCATCCATCAGCCCCACACAGATCAAGGAGAGTTGTTTCACTCGGCAAATCCCCCCCGAGGGCAGTTGGTCACACTGCAGGGGCACGAAGCCATCTGCCCTGGCTTTCAGCATCACTAATGTGGGGATCTGAAAAGAGAGGAGCAAGACAAAATACACACATCTCAATTGCATTTCACTGCACACTGAAACAGTTATAAGGTGGGTGAGAGCATGTGGAAAAGCAGAGAGCAGCTTCTTTCTCCAGGAGAACAACACACAGCATCAGCTTTCCCATTCACCTGTTACTACCACAATTACACCACGGCCCATGGGGACCCTGACTCAAAAGAGACAGGCAAGAGGAAAGTATAGTGAAAAGAGAATAATTTTTATTAGATTGACTTGACTGTTTGGAGCATTGCAGAGACAGGCAGAGAGAAGTATCAGGTACTTCACCTTCAAGGAACAAACACTTTTAAACAAAGCAGAGAAGGAAGGAGAATGCAGATATCTGACCAAATTGGACATCAATGGGTTAATCTATAAAGGACAATGTTATGCCATCACTGTCAAAGATCATTTCGCTGTAGTGGGCTGTGACCACGTGGAAAGAGGTCATTGGTGGCTGTTAGCTGCACATGGTGCCACTTGTAGGACAAAACAGGACAGGTGCAACTCTGACCATGCTGAGATCACTGCAAGGAAGGAAACACTGTCCAGCCCTGTATTTCACCTCTTGGAACCTCAAAGCCCTTGCAGGCCAAAAAGGGTGATACTCTTTCAATACCATACTGAAGGAACACCTTGAGAGGCTTCAACATTTCATCAATGCAAACCCCCCCTGAAACTGATACCAGAAGCCACTCTTAACTTCTATAAAGAACCCCTTTGGAAAGCTCTCCAGCAGAAAGCCTGATAGTCTTCTCTATGTACTTATGGGTTTTAAACCTCAGAATTTTCTGAGTACCAGCTTTTAGGCATGGTCAATTACTCTCCCAATAATCCTCTGAAAATACCCCTACCCTGTACCTCTGTTTTTTTAGATAAAACATTTAAAAATAAACAAGTTCTTTATATGTGCAATCAGAGATCTCAGTATTTTTCCTAAGAGCCAAGAATGTGGAGCTGAACTTCTGTGCAGTTTCAGCAAGGCTGGATGTGTTGCACAGTCACCTCTCAGAAAGTGTTTTCTGTGTAAAATAAACCCTGTGCTTATATCAATAGAACAGCATTACACAATATAATTGGAGGAAAGCTGAATATTGTGTGACTTCAAAGTGTGACTTTTTAAAGCATATACTTTATAGTGGAAGGATAAAAAACAATGTAACCTTTCAGAATAGCAACTCCTTATGCTGCATGGTCCAGTGAAACCAGTTCAAAGAACCAGTCTGGCTCTAAAAGGATGCATTCACAGTAGTGAAAAGGCCAAACCACCCCACAGACCCATTCAACTCTAATGACAGGGAATTTTGGATGAAGAGCCTACACTTACAGGTGATCTCAGTGACTCTAAGAGACAGAAATATAGATAGAAAGAAAAGCAACATTCTGGACTATGTTCTAGGGATTTACACTGCCTGTCTCTCATATATCTGTACTTCACTTACACTTTTGGGGACAATACTAGGTGGGATACTGGAAAATGTTCATCCTTGTTGAAAAAATTGTGAACTTTAACTAACCATTTCTATGGGATGCTCTTATTTTCTATGATAATGATATTAGAGATTCTTTTCTCTAGGTGCTGTGCTGATACAATGTTGCCTAGTGTACATTTTCCCACAAAAGTAGTAGTTTGTTAATTCACAATGATATTGAGATAATTACTTGTAAAGTACCATAAACTCTGTGTAACACTATTTTCTATAAGATCTGTTATTATGGGTATTAGTAATACTCATTAGCAGACAAAAATGGAAAAGAATGTGCCTTATCCAACACCTAAAATTAATTAGTCTTCTGCTCTCACAAGCTGCCCATAAACTCATTTTAATTGACTAGATCACCAAACAAGGATGAACTTTAAAATATTTAATGAAAGAAAAATGCATGTTCATTTTCCTTCTCTGAAGACGACAGGCACAAGAAATAGCTATCTGGCAAGAGTTGTGTTTCTAGTTTAACAACTGTTTAATACTAGGAAAAATATGACATTTCCATATTCCAACGCTCACTGAAAAATGTCTTGGAACTGCTGTTAATAAGTACCTCAGCAGTCACTTTTCAAAAGGCAGGGGGCCAAGTCTGCTATTTCTGTGATGTCACAGGAAAGCAGCTACTTTTAAAGCAGGGTTGTTATATAACTAAAAGCCTTACTAATGAACAGACTGAGACAGCACAGAACAAGCACTCTGTGATTTCAAGGCACCTTCCCCCCAAAACCTTGTGAGGATTTACAAAGGCTAAGCCTCCCTGAAGAATGGAAATGCCCAAGGCTGTGTGCTCTTTGGAGTGCACTGTGGTTACCAGGGAAGAAGAGGGCCTGGAGGCTCTCCCAGGCAGGGACATTCCCCATCAAGGTCTGGGGTCTGGCTGCAGGTCAGACCAGCAGTTTCCAATCTCTCTGCATGCAACGATTGTCTTCTGGCTTCCAAGGGATGCACAGACCCCACACTGCTCCTACAGACTGTTGATTCATGATTAGGAATGTCATCAACATTTTGGGAAGAGCACTGTGTGGGAAATGGCTGAGGATATGCCAGGGTGGACACTGCAGCCAAGGGAAGCCTCCTGACCAAATTCAGCAGGGCTTGGCTCAGGCAGAACTGCCACACCCTTCTTCTGGGGCAGGATTGTGGCAAAGCAGGTAACTTTCCTAGAGATTTCAGGTAGAGATTAATTAGAGGAGGGAAGGATTCAGTTTCCTTGGATTTATGATGATAAACTCCACACAATGTATTTTAAAATAGACATTAAACTAAATGTAATGAAAATAACACACTGCCTTCATATAGCATGCAAACTTCAAAAGAAAAAACACTCTACAAACACAGATGTTGTGACTCCTGTGAAATACATGTACTGCAATCTCACTCCTTACTTTGCTTCTAAAATGGCAAACAACAGCTCTTTCCCCAGTTGTGAAACTTTCCTGTAATTAAATCATACAGGACAGATTCTGCCAGAACTTCAGGCAGGCACAATGGGAAAAACTCACAGGACCAGACCTCCACAGCCTCCTCCATTTAGAGGAGATGCACAGGATTTTCTAAGGTTCAGTGCAGGAGGGCTCCTCCTCTGCACAAGTGTGTGTCTGTGTCAGCTGCAGAGCATTTGCTGTGTCCTGCAGCTTGTTCCCATCTTCACCTGGGCATTAATGAGGCCAGGCTGTAACTAGGGGAGCAAATTTATCACTCTGTGGTGATAAAGCACACAAGGGGGATGAGCTTTGGCCACGAGGTTTGCTCAGCCATGGTGCTCCTCAGTGCTGGAGCAGTCAGGTGTGCTGTCCTGCTTTGTATAAAACATAGGCAGAGTTTTGCAGGGAAGCACTTTGCTCAGATTCATCAGGGAGATTTTTTTAAGAAGGGGAGCAATTCACACACTATTGAGATCAACAGTAAATCCTCACTTGGCCTCAGTGGCTTTGAAGGAGGCCCTGATTATCCAATATAGCACAAATTATGAGGCACAGTAGTTCCAAATGACACTTTTGGATGTGTAGCAAGCTTACACACCAAGAAGAATTTAGGAGCCAATGACTATTTTCATTAACTGTTAAAATCAGTTATATAAATTTTGTCACCCTTTTCTTTATTACATAGAACATCACAGGCAGTGCAACATGGCTCTTTATAATAAACAGTTTTACGTATCCAGTGAAGCCATTGTTATTATCAAACTGTTTGCAAGTATTTGGGAAAAAGGAGCAGCTGTGAAATGAGTCAGAACTCTCTGGCTAAATGTCTCTGAGCTCTGCAGTAATTTTTGTATGTTTCTGAAGTCTGAACATTTCATGTATGGGGAAAAAAAAGGCAACAGAATGTAAAAACATTTAAATACATCAGCTTAAATAAGTTAATCTCTTAAATTTAAATTATTTAAATACATCTCTTAAATAAGTTAATACAGTAGCCTGACTACCAGCCAGACCTGCACAGAACTTCCTCACTATTGTGTGGAACCATGCTAAAGCCAAGGAAATTCCTCCACAGAAACTTTCCAGAAAAGTTTTACAATGGTTATCAGAAAATAGGATGTGCTTAATGTCAGCTACTCTGACTCCTTGACTGGCTGTAGGGAGGTCTGACAAGCAGCAGATCCATGGAGCTGGGGCTGGGTGTGCACCAAAGGTGTTCTGCATCACCAGACATGTTCTACAGGTGTTATGTCAGCATCATACACCCTCTGTTCTGTGAAGTGCCTGGGATGTTAAACTTGCTTCCAAATGGACTGCATTAGGGAAAAGACCATTTTCCATCAGAAATACACCTCATTTTTCATGGAGGTGAGATCATGTCTTCTGCTTAGGAAACCTGCAGTACTTACACTGACAAAATAGTTATTTTTCTATTGCATTTTTCTCTGTGTTTTGTTTACATACTACTCTGAATGCTAAAAAGCCACAAAAGGTGATATTCCAGAGAATGATGAAGGACTTGATGTCTCAAAGCCTCCACAAATACAGAAATTAAACCAGGGCTAAGCACTGACAGCTCTGTATGTTGCACATGTTGGATGTGATCTTAAGCAAATAAACATTTAAGGAGATACGTTTTTTAAAAATAAACTGTGAAAAACACCGCAGAATGGTTCAGTGTATTACAAGCTATTAGTTTTGTAGGACTTAAAGATCAATCTCCTGTTTTCCTGGCATAATCTTTCCATCCCTTGGCTTCCCAGCTGAGCTGCTGTGCGTGCCCCCACTATATCCCTGAGCTCTCTATGGCAGAGATGAGGATCACCAGATCCTAATGATCTGAAATCAGGGCAAGTCCAGAGGCCAGGGGAGGTGAAACCTGTGTGGAAATGGCAAATCCATCAGGTAAGTGAGGTACACCTTATGAAAAACAAAGGTTACAAGTACTCTTCCTATCTTACCATGTGTAAAAGCAGAAGTGAAAAGGCTGGATTATCTGGCAAATGAACCCAGCAAGAGGAGATGAAGCTGTGATAAATTAGGGATTGGTTTTTATTAGGAAAAGAGCAAAGAGAATGTGTCAGGTTTATTTGCTCTTGGCAGATGGAGACAGCAAGAGTAAAAGGGGCATAGAACACTTCTCTTACAGTATTTCTTAAACATTCCTCAGTTATCTCCATGCCCCTGGGAAGATTGTATTCATGCAGATCACACAAAAATGAATTGTTAATGACAATCTCCACAAATATTCACTAATTTTAGGATGCTGAGCAACAGACCTTATATTTGAAAGGAGCTGAGCTCACCTAACTCAGCTGACATCACCTGAATTTGCCTTAACATCTCTGAACACAAAACTGGACACTTAAACTGATGACTCTCATCTTTGACTTGATAAGTGATGTCCAGCTCTCCAAAACTGCACCTTTTCCACTCCCCCTAAAGCCTTGTGAAAATAAAATCCAGGCACTGTCAATGATGCAGAGAACAGTCAGAATCACAGTCTTCCAGTCTCTCCAGATAAATAATAAAATAATACAAGCATCTCACAGGCAATTATTTGAGTGATATTTTAATTCTTTTTTGGATGGAAAATGCCTTTACTACACAGAGAGTCTTAAATAAGCCATCTGAATTTTAAGTCAAGAGGATTTGGGTTTTTAGTATGTGCAATTCACACAGTGTCACACCTAACCTATGTGACACCACTGAGAAAGTGCCATTTTTTTCAGTTCCTTATAGAAGCTAGGAAAAATTTAATAGAGTCACTCTTCTTAAAAAAATGCCATTCCCAATCTCAATCCACTAATTCCTTTGAGAAAACTGAATTTTCACTCTGAAATGGATTCAGGTCCTTGAAAATTGTTTTTCTTTACAAAGACATGCAATAAACTAGTATGTGCAAATCCTAATTTAATTAAGCACCAAGAGGGAACGTCTGTCAGGATAAGCCTCAACAAGAAACTAAAATTCATTTTGCAGAATGCAGCCATGCCAATAATTATAGCTGGTAGAAAAATGGCTTCTGGCCTTTCCCCCATAAGGCCTTAATTTTACATTTTAGCCCTCAGTGAGATCAAGCAGCTGACAAGTAGGAGTGAATGAATCAGTGGTCTGGGAGCCAGGAGCAGGTCAAAGCTTCAAATAAGCCACTGATACATGGATTTAGCCTAAAATTCTGTATTTACATCCATGCACCCTTACATTTGCCATCACCACAAACAGGATAAAATTACTTGAGTGCTCATGAAGAAGGAGCTTTATATGATGGCAGACAAGCAAAATCCATCCTTTACAAACTGTTCCATTTGTGATGATCACTTTAGAGCCTTCAGCATTTGAAATTCTGGATAACATTGTATGGAAAGCTGGCAGGAAATCACTGCTCTGTGTAGCATGTTTGTTTTAAAATATTGTTAAAAGCCTAAAATTCATTTCTATTGCAGAACAATGTTCTGGAGTCTGGGCTGCATTTGGGGTGGAGCCAGTGGGCTTGGTTCAACCTGACAGTAGGCCCGCAGAGGCCTGGAAGTCCACATGCATTAACATGGAGAAAGCATTTATACAGGCACTGCAAACCCAAGCTGCAGTTTGTTTCTGGTTACTTTTGGGGCTTGGGGAGGGTATGATGCTATAGAACTGATCAGACAAGACCACTGTCTTGTCCATTTGCAAGAGCAAGCGTTGTCCCTGACCCTGTTAGGCATTTTTGTGTGCCTGTCAAGGGACCTCCAGGACTGTGCCACTAGCAACACTGCCAGTAATCAAGTTCCCTTTTAATGACTGTTTTTCTTTGGTCACCAGCACAGATCCCTGTGCACTGCAACAGCTTTGCTGTCACCCTGGGGTGGGATGCTCTCTCAAGTTGGGTTATGATTTCAGAAGCACACACTTGTGCTTTGTTATGATGACTTTGCCTCTGCTCTGACCAGTTGTTTCCATCTGGAGCATTCCAACGGCAGTGCCAAGAGGCTTTTGCACACACTCACCCAGCCCAGCTTTACACCTTTAAAAAGCAAGGGGGGAACCACTGCAAATTGCCATTTTCACACAAGGGCCCTTCTGCCCACCTGTGCCTGCCTGCTGAGGGGGTGAAGGCTCTTGGAGCCTTGGGGTGAGTGGGCAGTGCTGCCGACGTGGCACTGGCTGGCACAAGAGAATTCCTCACAAATTCCAGGCTTGGGGCTCAGACACACAGCACCGCCTGTGCCCAGATCCACACAATCTTCTCTTTGCTCAGCTGACTGGGGCTCTCCATAGATGGACACTGGTGTCAGTTTTTGTACCTGAGACTAAAGCTTTCACTGGTTAAACATTTATGAGTGGGCTGAAGTGGTGGAAGATAGCGAGCAGATCTTTGCCAGAGCTCCATGGTGTGCTCGACTCCCCGTGTCCATTATTCATGATGCTGTTGCTACAGNGGCAGTGCCAAGAGGCTTTTGCACACACTCACCCAGCCCAGCTTTACACCTTTAAAAAGCAAGGGGGGAACCACTGCAAATTGCCATTTTCACACAAGGGCCCTTCTGCCCACCTGTGCCTGCCTGCTGAGGGGCTGAAGGCTCTTGGAGCCTTGCGGTGAGTGGGCAGTGACGTGGCACTGGCTGGCACAAGAGAATTCCTCACAAATTCCAGGCTTGGGGCTCAGACACACAGCACTGCCTGTGCCCAGCTCCACACAATCTTCTCTTTTCTCAGCTGACTGGGGCTCTCCATAGATGGACACTGGTGTCAGTTCTTGTACCTGAGACTAAAGCTTTCACTGGTTAAACATTTATGAGTGGGCTGAAGTGGTGGAAGATAGCGAGCAGATCTTTGCCAGAGCTCCATGGTGTGCTCGACTCCCCGTGTCCATTATTCATGATGCTGTTGCTACAGGCCCTAATTTTACATAAACGGAAGTCACAAGAGAACTGTTACAAGGAGCAACCAGGAAAAGCACAGGGAAAGAGTGCCTTGTCAGCTGGCATTAAAAACACAGCTCAGTGTTACATTTTCTGATTGCGAAGCCTCTTGGGAGTCAAAATATGCAACACGTTTTCTCTGAAGAGTAAGAAGCTGAAACCTAAACTCTTGTAAAGGGACTACAGAATCAATTTCTTCATGTCCTGAGCACAACTCCATTCCAATTCCCCACATATGAAAAATACATAACCTCTTAGCTCCAAATTCATCTCCTTACAGTTCCTTTTAGCTCCTATTTAAAATCTACTAAATTCTACCTTGGCTATCATGTAAGCTATCCCTGCTCAGAGATGACAGACTTCAGAACTTAAGATCTGTTATGCCAGGAGGAGATTTTACCTTCTCTGAAGAGAGAAACATGTACATTACTAGTATCAACTGAGAAATACAGCAAGCAGACTTGGTGCAACTGAAATAATTGATTCCCTTCCCCTTATCAACACAAAAGATAAGAGCCATATAAAAGTACCTGTTTTTCTATCTCACAGCATTTGTAGCAAGCACATTGGACAGTATTTCAATATTTTCCTGTTGCAGAAATAAGCTTTAGGCACAGAATCCATGACATGTAAATTAAGATATACTTCACAAGACATATCTTAGCTGTGAAAGTAGGTCATGCATTTAAGGCTTTTCTAGACTCTCGATGTAAATATTCTGAAAATATTTTTGTGTGTATAGAATAATATTTTAATTATTTATCAGACTTCATTCTCTAAGAACACTAAAGGAACAGATATTTCAAAGAGTCCTCATAGGGTAATATGTACTTCTTTACAACCTTTTACAACTTTATGTAGTGCACATTTCGTTCCTAATGGAACTGCATGCTTGAAGCACACCTCAAAAAAAGTTGATACAGTAGCAAAAGTCATTGTGTGAAGAACCCAGACTTCACAGATAGGGAGCCTGACTAAACAGTACCATGATATTTTCAAACATTTACTACCTTGTATTATTTTGGGACTCTTGGAATTTCCTCAAGACTGGTGTTGGGTATTTGTTCACTTGCCTATGAGCAAATTATTCCATGAGCAAAGTTAAAGAAGGAAAAAAAGAAAAAGAGAAGAATGTTAGAAAGCAAGAGAGTGTATGTGTTTGTGATGTGAATTGAGTTTCCAGGCCAGAACTTTTATCAGGAGGATAAAAAAACCTGAGGCAATTTAACTCAGCACCACTATCAATTTATCCACTAGGTGTCACAAAATAATCATGCAAGCAGACCAAAAGCAATTATATGTAAAATGTGTCAGCGTACTACATCAATGAAGTGCTGCTTTGAAACGAAATCTGTGATAAGAGCAGATGCAGGAAAATGTCATGGATCTCATGAATATGCATAAACTGCCAGGAGTGTATGGGAACCTGAGCCATGACACACAAAAGCCGTTGCTAACCATGGTGTATGTCATGTAATGGATTCACATACAAGCATTTAAGTGTTCCACTAAAAAAAATGCCTTCCCAAATCCTAAAAGCTGTATTACCAGTCCTCAGAACTGCAAGATTTATGTTTCTTGCTTTTTCATGCTCCAGCTACTGGATAAATGTATTGTATCAGATTCTCTACAAATATGTAAAAATCCCTCATGGCTACAGAGAAAAAAATGCCAAGAAAACAAGCTCTGAAGGCTAAAACATATGAGGAAGAAAAACATAAATATTTTATTAATATTAGTATAAAATCACCACAAATGCCAAACACTGGAATTGGCAATAATATGTGACAGACACTCCTTAGATCCAGACTGTTCTTTTGGAAGGACAGGGTAGAAAATTACCAAATGGTTCTGTAGCCATTATTTTCCAGAAATTAACCTCTACTGCATAGGCAGTATTTTTGTTCTTAAATATTCGTGGACCATTTTAAATTTGTAATTACTCATACACCTGCACTCAACCAAGACACTGAGTCCATGAAAGGATTAAGGCTGGGCTGTTGAAACAGGCACCTTGGTTTCCAAAATGGTTCTTTAATAACCCTAACTTTTCCTCAGAGTTGCATAAAATTTTTTTATGGGCCAAGTAGACCCCAGTGTGAATTTATCATTATCTGTACTCACACATAATCCAGACAATTAAAAATGCTGTAATCATTAGCATAAACAACATTATGATGTAGAACAGGCTGGTTAGATAAGAAGAGGAAACGTATCCTGGACATTATTTATCATCCAAACATAACAGTACCAGGGCTCTACATGCCCTGCTGCCAAGTGCCATTGCATAAAGCCAGCCTAAGCAGTGTCAAAACCCCTTCCCCCTTGTGAGAAATGCAGTAAAGGAACATATGTCCTACCAGAGCACTGTATGTTTATACTGCAGTTTCTATGTTTTATCCTGACTGTAAAAAACCAGGCTTTTTCAGGGTGTAAGCAAGCTCATATGATAAAGTTCAGATTTTTTACATAGTCTTTCTCTGTAAGATGAGCTGTCTAAATGTCAGAGCTGACCAACACTTTCCAAAGCTTGGAAATACTTTCTTACTTGGTGATCATAGGGAAGCTTTTCTTCCGTGCAATTTTCCCTCTTCTTTGTCAGCAACTCAGTTAAGTACTTGTGCTTCCAGGAACACAGGTACAAAGCTGAGACAAATACCTTTTGTTTGTTTGTTTCCAACACTAGCATAACTTAATGTGTATACGCTAAAGGAGTCTGATGTTGTGAAATACACTTTCAGAAAAACTCAGAACTATTCTCTGAAGTTCTCCCCACATTTAAACCATTATCTGACTTTAAAGAACCCTCCAGTGATGCCCATTCAAGCTGGCAGAATCCAGAGCCTTCTGAAGTCAGTAAGAATTTTGTTATCATGTAGCAAAGCTGTGATTTTCCTTTAGGCAGAGCCATACAGAAAAATGCTGAGGTAACTATTTATTACAAAGACCCCCGACTCTTTGATGCCAGAAGGTGAATAAACAGATGTACAGTATTATTAATTCCATTTCAGGAACTTAAGTTGCTCCTTTTTGCTCTTTCAGTGGCCCAAATCGGCAGTATTTTTTTTAGTCCTTGTTGTGAAGAATCATAGAACAACAGAATAATGCAGGTTGGAAGAGGCCCCTGAAAGCATTCAGTCCAACCTCCTGGTCAAAGCAGGTCTAATTAATCAGGTTGCTGAGGCACACACCCAATAGAATCTTGGACACTTCTAAGGATGGAGAACCTCTCTGGGCACCTGTTCCAGTCTTAGACCACTCTTTGGTTAAAACATTTTCCTTGTATGTGACTGGAATGTCTTTTGTTTCAACTTGTGGCTGTCAGCCCAAGAAGAGCTGGGCTCCAGGCACTCAGCCTGTGATCAGGCAGCTGCTGGCAGCACTGCAGGGCTCCCCTCAGCTGTGCCCTTCCCTGCCTGGACAGAGCCAGCTCTCCCAGCTTCTCTGGGGAGCCTGGTGGCACTGCCTGGGTCAGTGCACCTGAGGCCTCACAGTGCTGGTGTCTCTCTTGCACAAAGGTGCTCCCAAACTGGACACATGATTGATCAGAGGGATGGAGCGGCTCTGCTATGGAGAAAGGCTGAGAGAATTGGGATTGCTCAGCCTGGAGAAGAGAAGATTTGGGGTGACCTAATTGTCACCCCAAAAGGAAGGGAGCCCACAGGAAAGACAGGGAAAGACTACTTATAATGGCCTGGAGTGACAGGACAAGGGGGAATGGCTTCAAACTGACAGAGGGCAGGGTTAGATGGGATATTGGGAAGAAATTTTTCCCTGTGAGGGTGGTCAGGCCCTGGCACAGGTTTCCCAGAGCAGCTGTGGCTGCCCCATCCCTCGAAGTGCCCAAGGCCAGGTTCGATGGGGCTCTGAGCTTTACATCTCATCTCATTCCAACCCCTCCCATGGGCAGGGACACCTTCCATATAATCCTCCCAACTCAACCCATTCAGTGATTCCACGGCAGTCTCTCCAGTGCTGTGGAGAGGGAGGATCACTGCTCTGAGCCATGTTTAGCTCATGCAGTCCTGGATGCAGTTGGCACATGCCTGGGGTGTGTCAACCTGTGCATCAGGACCCCCAGATCCTTTTCTGCAGAGCTGCTTCCTACACAGCTGCCCCCAGCCTGTTTCATTATGATCTTGCTGATGACAGTATTTACACCATTTCTCAAATTATCAATATTAAAAGGTTTTATCTATCTATCTATATTTTTTTTAATTTCACCTATCCTAGGCCTCACTTGGCCTTGAAGTGCCAGCTCAGGAATGTAAATGTACAGCAAATGTGCTTCCCATTAGCTCTTAATGCCATAAATCTAAAATCCTTGATACTACTGTTAGAGCAGTGCTTCCACTCAAATCTTAAAAGAAGCTTTAGACAGGATAGTAAGACTCAGCAGCCACACAAGACACTTACTGCTGCTTAGGACAGGCTTGCAAATGCTCACGGATCAGAGGTGCTGCCCTTGTGCATCACTATTTCACTTACAGTGGAATAATTTTAAATTACATTAAGAACTACTATTATATATTCTACTATCATTTACTTTTTCATACCCTCTGCCACTAGAAATATGCTTGAAGATATCCATCCAGCCCCAAGTGCACTATTCTGGGAAAGTTTCCATTTAGATGAGAACACTTATGCTCATAACCACATGATTTTTTTTAAGCTTAATTCAATATGAATAACTGGTTCAACTTGGTGTCTGCTCATGAGTGAGCAGTTGGAAAGAACTGGTTAATCATTGTTTGCCATCTGCTTTGGAGAATCAGCACTGTACAGAACCTTTTCTGCAGCAAATAAAACTACAATGCACAAAGAGCACTAAAGGAAAATCCTATTTTCAGCTATGGGGTGTTTCTTAGCACTCCCCATTAGATTTCTTGGCCAAAAATGAAGGCAGCCTCTTTCAGGTATTCATTGTTCTCTCAGAAAGGCTCCGAATTCTCTAATCTCTCCAGTCTGTTTTATTAAAACCAACTCTCAGTTCTTCTGAACAGACAAGCCAGGAATTTAAAAAGCTATATTGACTCAAAATGCACATTTGTCTCCTCACAGAAAAACATCAACATGAAAAAATAAAATTGGTTGACTATCTATGCTGCTTTCTTGGCTCTTCTTCCCCATCTGGTGCAACTGACAAACGCTGTGTCATACTTGGAGAGGGAACAAAATTTCCATTTTTAGATTTTGAAATCCAGAAGTTCCTAAAAAAAATCATTTGCTTCAAAATGAGGAAAAATATACATGAATGATGTAAAAATGTTTCATTTAAACACAGAAAAAATGCTGGGAAAAGGCACTTCCTAAACAGAGGCTTTCTTAAAATACACGTTCCTAACAAGTGGCAAAAAATATCAGAAGAAATGCTGAGCATGAGAATACGAGTACTGCTAGGCTCACTCTGCTGTCAGAGATCTAGCACTGGGAGCCATAATTCAGGTTATTAAAGTCCTTTTTCAAGATTGATTAAAGTTCAATTTAGAAACATTAACAGGAAACCCAGGCTCCAATGTTCTTAACATTGAGGGGGCCAAAGACTGCAGTCCTCCAGCAGAAAATCAAAGTGTGTTCCTCTAAGCCTTGCAAATTCTGAGCTCTCTGTGTATTCAGTCATCCAAAAAACCTGTCAGTGAAAAACATTTTTCCTTTAAAAAACTTCTTAAAACAAACAATTGGACATGGTGCCTCTGCCTTCTTGCTCCAGCCATAAATTTCAATCATCTTCCTTTTCTTTGCAGATCTTCTGGGGTATTGAATCATGGATCCCAGAATGATTTGGGTTGGAAGAGACCTCAAAGATCACCCAGTTCCTGCCATGGGCAGGGACACCTTCCACTATCCCAGGTCACTTCAAGCTCTGCCCAACATGGCCCTGGGCACTTCCAGGGATGGGGCAGCCAGAGCTTCTCTGGGCACCCTGTGCAAGGGCCTCACCACCCTCACAGGGAAGAATTTCTTCCTAATGTCCAATCCAAACCTACTCCCTGGCAGTGGGAAGCCATTCCCCATTGTCCTGTCACTCCAGGCCCTTATCCAAAGTCCCTCTCCAGGTCTCTTGGAGACCCTTTGGCACTGGAAGGGGCTCTAAGGTCACCCCAGAGCCTTCTCTTCAAGTTGTTTTATCTAATGACTGGGGAGACCTGTTGCAGATTCCTGAGACTTGACAGTTGTTTGCTATTTGAGATAACTGGTACCAACAGAGGTCTTAGAAAGAGATTATCCAGTAAGCCTTTGGAGACTTCAGGGTTCCAGACCCAGTATGGCCTAATGAGCACAACAGGACTCTCTGACAGTCCTGTTGGGATTTTCCCTCTGTTACAGCTGGCAGTAAGAGAAAGAAAGATTTATTTAGCACAGAAGAGCTGCATTGCCTTCCAAGTACTCAGCAAAAAAATCTTTGGAACAGGAAAGTGAGCAAGGTGGGAGAGAGAAAGGTCCTTTGGGTATGCAGAAATGTGAGTGAGCTGGATTAATTTACCAACTGGACCTCGTATTTCTCTCATAATCTTGAGCAAATACTTGGGTGAAGTTTTCAGAAAAATAAGCTCAGTTCTTGTGGCTTCTTTAGATGCTAAAATAACTTATCAGACTTTTCAAAGGCAAACTGCAACTTGGCTCCCTGAAAATGTTACAAGCTAACCCACACTGAAGGCTTTTAAAGATCTACCCCTATCTGTTGAGGTTATACATCTTAAAAGTATTCACAGCTGTGCTTCACTTCCACACCTGTAAAACACTGTGTTCCTCCTTTATATGCTGAGGAGAGCAAGTTTGTGATGTCCATGAACCAGCTTTGAGAATCTTCAGTGCTAAGATCATTTAAGTACCTGGACTGACACAGGGCACCTGTTTCACAGGGACCATCTCCTACTTCTGGCTTTGACAAGAAGGGAACTGTGACTCTACAAATCCCAAAGTCACGATCACAAGATGACACAGATACCAGGGTAGGTTGCTCTAAACTCAGTGAGGAGCCTGGCCTTCAGTTATAGGAATGAGGAGGGCACTTTTCACTCCTCTTAACAGGGACAAGAGCCCCTTTCTAGCATGTGTCTGTATTGAGTTGACCTGTTTGCTGTGAAGGCTATTAGACAGTACCTCATTATAAAGCAGAGATGTTTAGATCAAGACCTGACTTTCTTTTCTAGATTCAGCAATGTTCTTTGACAGCCACAGGATGCTTAACCAAACAATTCAGATGTTGGTTTTGAGAGATGAAAACCATGTCAATACAGACATCTGGTATATCTTCAGAGTCCAAAATGTGTCTTAAAATACCCTGCATTTACCAAAAAGGTCTCTAGCTTGCTTAAAATTTAACTAAAACATTGGACTTGGATGCAGTAGGATTAATGGGCCCACTCAAGATCAAACTCCTGGCATTCCAGATCACCCTTGTAGCATTCCCTCAGAAGGAACACAAGTGTTTCTTGAACTTATTATTCCAGAATAATTAGCTTCTCATTAAGGTGAGATTAGTACAGGTGAAGACATGAAATACCTGCAAAAGTTCTCTCTTTGATCACTCAGCTGGATCCAGCAGAAGTCGAAGGTCAAAGGCCTTGCCAACAGGAATTTCCCACAACTGACTCCACATTCTGCAGCTGTTTCTTCTGAGACAGACCCGTTAGGAAAACATATCATTAGTTTTTTCTGCAGGCATGAAAGAGCAGAGGGAAAGCAGATTAATAATGCTAGAGTATCACCCTTAAGCTGGGCAGGAATCAGTATCATCCCTAAGCTGGGCACAGTAAAACATCTCATGTGGACAAGTACTTTCAGCCCATATCCATGTCAAGACACAGCTATATAGGGCTGCATTCCTGTAGACACAAGCCAAGACAGACATAAGAAGTCTATACTCTGATTTTTCCCTATGGATATCTCCACAAGAACGTCTTTGGTTGAGGATCATGTATTTTTTATATCTATAGTTTCCATTAAAATCAACAGCCTTTTTCTAGTATTCAACTCATTATCGGCACTCCCCACTTTGCCATATCAACATTTTATTTGAAGTATCAGTCATAGCATCCCATCAAAATTTAATAGCCACTTTCTATAATTGAAGCATATTAACTCTTGGTTTCACCTATGCTAATGTTTATCTTTCTCCTTCTTTTAAAATTCTAATGATATTAAAAATACAACACCTTTCTACACCGTGACTCAGAGTTGCATAATATTTCTTTCTTCAGCTCATGGGAAAGAGATACAAGCAAAGGCAGAAGAATTCTCTATCCAAGTCTATAGCTTTATACTAAATCCTGAGTGTCAAACCAACAGGGCTTTTAAGAAAAATGTCAACAACTGTAACAGTTACATAAGACATAGTTAGAAAAATACTTTGCAAGGAAAAATGACAGTTTCTGTCACTTGAGAAGATGATTTATATTTCAGCTTTAGAATGCAAGCATGTGACCTGACATTTACTAAAGAAATCAAAGAGATGTTGAGCAAGATTACAAAAGGCAAAGCACTGATTGCCCTCTACCAGCAGCTCCTCTCTGTACTACAGAAAGATCTGCATAGTCTTCCTCTCAACATTATGCAAAAAAAAAAAAAAAGAATAGAAAGGGAGGTCACAACAACAGCTCTCCCTGTTGTCACTTTGTGCTGACTTGCTCCAGTTACGAAGGCCAGCTGGTGCTGTTTGTGCTGCCTTTGTGCCTTGTGTCTCATGTTGTTCTTTATGGACCAGGAGGATTCACAGGTCACATCAGCTGTGTTTTAAGTTTCTTTGCAAGAGAATTTGATGGTTGAAGCTGTGCATAAAGAGTGTATAACTGCTGATAACAGAACATGGTGAAAAGGATACCAGGTGCAGTGATGTCCAAACAGGGAGGATGGCAGGTCAGGTGAGCTGGGCTTCCTTACTGGTACTATTATACACTTCCTGCAGGACTTGAAGTGGTTACATAAGCCCTTTGGGGCTGAGTTTTATCACTTGTTAAATGGAGATCATAATTCCCTATCTCACCGTGATATTGTGAGGCTTATTCATTAATGGGTTCAACTCAATGCTGGGCAGATGGTCAATACAAATTTTATGCATCACTGAAGTAACATTTAACCTCAGGACTTAAGTGGCATATAGCTTTGTGCTGGTCTCTGAGCAGTCACTGGATAAATATTAAGCATCACTTTATTGAAAATATTTGAGAGGCAGGGGTTGTTAGTAGTGCTGATTTTGCATCCCTTCAGTTACAAATTTTCAGGATGACAAATGTAAAAGGACACATCCTTCAAATGCTGTGCAAAACAGGTACTAAGTGCATCTCCTTGTGATTGCAATAAATGAGGAAGAGAAAATGGTAGCACTGCTGAACCAAGCATACAGTGATTTAAATGAGTCCATGAAACAAGCACTTAAAGTCTCAAGAATGACCATTGGCAGTATCTGGAGGGATTTCAGTTCAGTGCTGGGAGAAGGGTTGTTTTTACTGGCCTCAGCCAAAAAACCAATTCATTGAATGTGATTGCCATTTACTTGCAGAAACACAGCTACAATTCAGCATAGTAATGAGTTAAAAGGTGCATCTCAAAGATATTTATAACCATATAAATATTTGCTTTGCTTACTGTGGCAATCACACAGAAGAAAAAAGTTCTTTTCCAAACATCTTTTTCAAGGTTTCTGAGGACTATTTTTAAACTTTATTGCCACAAGTAATGTACCATGAAGACCTAAGCACCAGCATGAAATGAATCTCCAGTGTGATTACTATGCATACCTTGTAATTTCCTCTGCAGAGATGACCAATCTTCACTTCTTTCATTTCTAACTTGATTCCCCAGTAAGTCATTCTTTCTGTTTCTAAAGAGAGAGAAAAAGAAAAAAAAGACTATGTGTTAGCCTTATGACGGAAAAAGTGAGGAACAGAAATACAGATATTAAATACAGCCTTCCAAAGTCTTTTCTGCAGGTGAGGAATGTGTTTCAGAAGAAGGCCAATGTCCCACTGCAAACTTATTTTGGAAGCCTTAACTGAGGGTAAGTAGGGCATGAATGGCACTTTGTAGAAAGATGACTCAGGGAAGCACCATGACAAGATTCCTGAGACCAGTCAATTTAATAGCTGCAAACCTTGAAAGCTTTGAGTAAAAAAGTCTCCTCTACTTTCACAGCCAAGTGAGTTTAAAGAAAAGTTGCCAGATAAAAATATTTCAAACTTTACCCAGTAATACCATCCTTGTTTTCAGATCTTTAAAATCACTATACTAATCACTAGTAGAAAGATTAATTGTGGTCAGATTAATTGACCAATCATGGACATCATTACATCAGGTATAAATCACCCCTAAAATGTAGTATTCAGCAGTTTAGTCTCAGTAGCCAGTGACACTAACATTTTTGATAATGCATTTGTGTCAGTAATATCTTTACATACGCTTTGTAATCACAGTCAAATATAGAAACCACAATCTCATATAAAAATACATATAGTATGGTGAAATAACAATTCCTGGTTTCTTGCATTGTGATGGTGATAGAACTACAGGGAACATAAAAAAAACAAACCTGTCATGTCCCCACTATGAGAAGGGGAGAGGAGCTGAGATTCACAGATCCTCTCAGTGTGGATTAGGGTGAGATAACACTCAAAGTTCATAATAACACTCAAAGTCCATAATAAGCAACTCTGATGGCACAGATATTATAAAAATGGTGAGCCTGTCACAACTATATCCACATAAGCTATACAGAAACACCAAATCTAGTGGAATGAGTATTCAGTAAACATTAGCCCTCTCAACAATCATATCCAGTAAAACTGTGCAGGAATGCCACCTGTAATGGAACAAATATTCAGTAAATGTCAACCCTCTCACCAGTGAGACTGACCCTGAAATAGGTTCAAGGGCATGGTGCTGATAACACCAACGTTGTGGGTTCCATGCCTGTCCCACCTCTGGAACTCTCCCTTAGGGTGCTGTCTGAATTCACACTGCAATTATCTGGGCCTCATCCCTTGCACACTCCACATAACTGACTCTGTGTCATTCCAAAGAAGTGATGCTGTGATTGCTCTCTCTCATCACATTCTAAATCTATTCACTTCTTACTGCTTCTACATTTTTTCAGCTAATTCCACTGCTGTTTCATGAAGAAAGGTTACTTTTCACCACAACATGTTCAAAATTTGTATATAGGTAACAGTCCATTCCAAGTCAATCTTCTTGGAACACTGTTTTCCTCCAAAAAAAGACACCTCCCATTTGGGCATTTCTCAGTCTTTGACCACCATAAGATCCACGTGCTTCACAACTCCTTTTGAATGTTACTCCCCAACAGGAGAAAAAATGCTGCCTTTGTTTACAGAACAGAAAGGTAGAGACAGGGAGAGGATACAGCTCACTTTTCCTGTCTCTGTTAAGGTGACTGGATTGTAGAGTCTCCAGATACAGACAGGGTCCTTCAGAGAGAAATCTGCAGTGCATCTCTAATATACACATCCTGAACCAACCTCTTAGGAGCCTCTCCTTTCTCTCTCCATAGCAGCAGCTTAGGAATAACAATTACCTACACATGTACCTAACTTAGATCTAAATGCAAGCGAATTTTCTCTTCACTGCCAAGTCTGAGAGCAAAGTCCTAAAAAGAATTAAGCATCCTAAAAATTAGGATTGGGTTAGCCACTGTGAGATGATACCTGGCCTTGGAATGAAAGGCAGTAAGGCATCAGAGCTCCCCACACAATTTACAAGGAGAGGTAATGGTCTGGTTTATCTTTCTCAAAGCCACTGCTTTGTTTAGCTTTACTGGTCAGAGACCACTTCCTCTTCCTCACCTCTGTAGGTGATGTAATGCTTTGCTCTCCATTTAACTCTGAAATGTGCCAGTACATCTGTGTACCATTCTGAACAGCTGGAAGAATTTATTTTAAATTGTCACTCAGTTTATTAATAAAGAAGAAAAATGCATGTATGTATTTTTCCTTAAAATAGAATACAGGTAGCATACACTGTACTACATGAAAAGAATCTTTAGCCTCAGTCAGACATCTGGCCAATGGGAACCTACAGGCAGAAAGAAGTCCAGACACAAGATGGGATAGAAATGGTACAGATAAAGAAGCTCTTCAAACTTGACAGCCTTAAGGCTGTATAAAGAGTATGTGTTGATACAGTGCCACATTGAGATTTTATAGACAAGGTTTTCAGACTATTCCATTATTACAGTAGGCTACAATCCTGCAGATGTTTAGACATGAAGGATTTTATTCAGTCATGTCAGTGTTTTCATGACTGGCTCTTATTAAATTTCTCCTCCAGAGAGCTAATAAGAAAGCCTTCTCTCTTAGACTGGCTATAAAAGAGCAACAGTTGCCAGATATATTTCTGTTGAAACATGAGAATGCACAACAAGAAACATCATATTAAACTTTCATCTTGAAATGCACAATGCCTGCACTGCAGGGCCTTCAAGGGTTACTGAAATATGGAACTCAAAGATACGTTTATGCATTAGTCTGAATGGGGATATTACTGAACATCAGGGATATTGTTCCCAAACAAAAAACATGATCTTCTTTAGCAAGAACTATATTTTAATGTTGTGAGTAAAAGCAGAAAGAGGTGAATAGCAGGAACATGTTAACTATGGTCTTCGAGGCAGCCAAGTGACCCAGTCTGAGAGTCAGAGAACTAATGACAATGCTGGTCTAGAAAAGAGTGTGGAATTTCCTTTGTACTCAATATCTACAGATCAAGACAGTTAGGCTTAAGTCTACATCTAGTTTTGGCCCAGAATCACCAGAGCTGGTGGTTCCTCACTAATGCAGTGCACCAAAAAAGGGGGCTAATGATGACCTCAGCCATGAATGGCTGGCACAGGAAATCAGTGTACTTGGTTTAGCTTAACCTGGGTATGAACTTTGGAAGGCCAATGGCACAAGCCACCCTTTACCATGGAAGTTTGCAATACAACAGGATTGGTGTTTTCACTCATGACTGTTGAAACTGTACTCTTGCACACTGTGATGGTAGTGCAGCACTGGACTCTAAATGTAAAACTGACACTTGGTGTCTGCTAAAATGGAAAAGCCCTAGTTTACTCTAGAGCAATGCAAGATGTTTCCTTTGTGGAAAGAAAGGAGAAATTATCCTTCTGATTGATTAACCCCCCCATCCCAACAACATGACTGAGTGGAACCCCATTGGTGCAGGATCTCCACGAAATGGCACCACTGACCCCATTTTAGGAAAGTGTTGGCTATTAACCTTTTCTGGAATACTTCATATTTGCAAAAGACATCCTAGGTGTAATAACTACCGTTACTTCCTGTCCCCATAAGCTCTATAGCCTGACTGCAGCTTTACTAAAACATTTTTGTGCAAAATGCAATTTTTTGTGAGGTGATGCCACTTTAGCTAACAACAGAAAATAACTTCTACAATCTAAGCCCTCTAAACACAGAATCACATAATATGCTGAGTTGGAAGTGACCCACAAGGATCATCAAGTCCAACACCTACAAAGACTAAAGAAATGGGGTTTATGCTGAAACAATGAAAATAACCCAGGCAAATCAAATCCATCATTGAAAGAAGCAGGTTACTAAAGTTCTTAGGAGTAAGTTAGTCATTAATTGGATTTGACCACTCTTGTACTTACTGTCACTGAAGATGAATGCCCTTACAAATAGATTATTTGCAAAAGGCTGGAACCCGTGGGCTTAGTCCCAGACTTGTCTGGTGTTTGTATTCTGCTGATCCCTATGCCCAATATGTGATTGTGGATCCAACCATACAAATCCAGACATTTGCCTAAGAATTCTCTAACCTGTTGCACCTACAGTCCAGGGGGATTTTCCACATGCAATGACTGAATTCATCAACCACAACACTTCTGCCTATTTATTCCATATACGTAGCACTTGTATTTTTTCCATAAGCACAGACTACTATTCACTGCTGGAAACAACACAGTAGGCCAGACAGACCCTTCTCTGGCCCAGAATTCTTACACTCTTAGGATTTTTAACTGAGGAGACTGTTTCTCTCAAAGTTTTGTTTAACATACATGAACATTGAAACTGTCACATGTTTCTCAGGCTACAATCCACAATCAAATGCTGCAACATGGTATGGGCAGGATGAACATCACTGCAGAAGGGAAGTGCTGAAACTGAAGCAGAGCTAATGGATTCCTTCAGAGTCTCTCATTCACTGCAGCTCAATGCCACTAGAACTGCAGCCTCCTCTTAGCCGTCAATACCTGGTGCTAGGATTCATACCTTACTGGAAATTTCCATGGAAAACTTTTAGAAACAAAACCAAAATGCAGACATTATCAACGGGGCCTTGTGAGAGCAATTATGAAAACTGTGAATGCAACAGCAGATCTGCCTGCTTGCAGATATTTCAGTCCACTCATAGTGTAACAGGAGCCACAAAACTACTGGGAGGGTGTTCCCTGGAAACCACCTGTGTGCAGGTAAGAGCACCTGAGGCTCCTCAGGACCTGCTTGGGGGAACAGTATACTTCCCTTAAAAACTTACTGCTCTTTTACACAAAACATGGCATGGGCTAGAAGAAGTACTGGCAGGCACTTCCTAATGTTTTTGTCAGGAAAACCAAGTGAGGTGGCCAGAAAATAAATGGCTTACTGGATATGTGAAGTTTTGCACCTCTGCTGAATCAGCAGTGGAGTCTAATAATGGTTTTGATCCTTCTTCTTTTTCTTTAACAAGGAAGACATATAACTCTTGACATAAGCTATATTGTAGAATGTGCTGAACAAATATTTCATCAAAGGGGAAAAGTTTATCTTAGAGTCATTTTGCTGCCGAATGATTTATTAGAACTCAGAGCCAAAACAGCTAAAAGCCCTAAGGAAGTGCTGTATCTTTCCAATAATCCAACTTTAAGAAGAGTTACAGTCTGCATACAGAAAGGCTGGGGTTTGCTAGGAAGCAGTGTCTTGCAAAACAAATAAAGATTTCCTACACATATGTCAATGCAATTCTCTGCATCAATACCTGAAAAAGGAGCAGGCATTAAAGAAATGCACACTTAAAGCCATGGCTAATGAGGATACTTCTGTACCACAAAATCTGGATTAGCCAGTGAATCTTTCAGCCAATCTAAGTTGAAAAATAGCATTTGGCAAGGTCCACTGACATCTGCCACCACTTTCTTTAGCCTCCTGCATTCCCTGAAGGTACTGCCTGCGAGCTGCCCTGCAGCACCACAGCACAGCAACTGCAGACAGCAGGGAATGCAGACAGACATGCAAAGTGTTTAAAATAGGAAGCACAGGCTCTGTGCTGGGGGCTGGTACAACAGGTGTATATCTATATATATATATATAGGGAGCTCATATTAATGAGGCTTCTGTTACACACGTTTGGGGCAGCCCGGCAGCCTTTGCAGAAGGAGATGGGTATTTTGGTTAAAGTCAGACAGAGTAACCTCGTAGTAACCTCTAGTCTGGCTCACAGCCATGAGGAGGACTCTGAAGGACTGTCCCTTGGTGCTGCATTGATTAGATTTCTTCCCATAATACACCCAGTGTTTTTGCTCAGTAAACCTTACTAACAACTGAATCAAGAATAAAGACTGAGAGGGGAAATAAAAGCTGATCTCCATGTGAAAATGGGCCATAAAATTAACAAGGTTCTCAGCATCAAGTAATTCTGTCTGCTCTATTGTGGCCAGAAAGTCAGAGCCTGTAAAATACATACGCAAGCAAGTACAAGAAGAAAGTAGCTCCCACCCACCCAGTCAGCCAAACCAAAACCAAGATCATGCCCCCCCAAAAAACCCACAAAACCCCCCAAAAATCTGAAACAAATAAAAACCCCCCAAACACAAAACAACCCCAAATAAACACTCCCCCAGATTTACACAGCAAGTCAACTATTCAAAGATATAACACCTAAGGAATCTAAAAGCTTAACTTCTCCTCCTACATTTAACTATTCCCATGTATTTTAAATATTTTCCTCGTATTTCCATATATTATACATGCATAAATTTGGGATATCAGTTCTGCTGGCAAACACATATTTTCCCCAATCTTTTATTGTGCTTTGGAAGTGCTAATATACAATTCTCCTAATTTCTATGTCTTGCAGTATCAACCATGCATAGAAAGCACCTTTACAAAAGCTAACAAAAAAAGTCATACACTCTTAAATAAAATGTGGATAAGCTGGGACATACCAAGTCTACAGAGTAGTAGTTTTTCCTCTAAGAATATATAGGGGTATGAAAATCCCAGAACACTTTCTAACCCAGATATTGGATACGAAGAGTGCCCTGTTGTGGACCGCCAATATTTTTTGCTAGAATGATCCTTAGTTGCTGAAAAGGAAACCAAACCCCAAATCATTGTCATTGGAAAGATAACTGTAACACTGAACATTCCAAATGAACAGCCCATTCCTTCAAGAAAGGAACACCACTTTCCATCAATAATGAATCATCTAGGCTCTGAATAACAATCACAGCATTCGCGGACTTGGTAATTCATGTAAGAAAAATTATGATCTTTCTAACATAAACATAACCTACTACCAAGTATTAGAACTGAAAGGATGAACAGGATTGTCATGACTCCAGCCATCCACACTGCATGGTAACCAATGAAGTAAGCAGACTAAGGATTTGGCAACATCTAGAGTAAGATGGAAACATAATACATAGGGCTGCTTTAATAAGGCACATGAGAATACACAAATAAAATAATTCTATCTTCTCTAATAACACATGGTCTCAGGAAGGGCTGTCCCCTCAAAACAATCAATCTAGATATGAAGACAAGTATGGTGTGCAACGTGATTTTTAAAGGCCTATAGAGGTAGCAGGATACCAGACTAAATCTTAAGTAGATCCATTCATGTTATCACAACTGTGACCTAATAAATTAGAAGCAAAAAAACACTTCTTGCTACATGAAAACAGGTGTCTAACATCAAAGGGAAACAATGGTAAGGACCTTAAAATACTGTCATTTGTTTGAGGTTTTCTCCCTTAGATCTTTTAAATGAATGTCTCTGGTAAAGTAACTTCAAGAAGCAATAATCAGACACAAAATAGCCAAGTAAGAAGTCAGCACCACAGGAAGCCGAACACAGCTGATGTTGAATGTCAGCAAGACTTTTTGCTTCCAGAAACATGGGCACTGCAAGTTTTACAATTTTGTTTAAAAAGCTGGTATGACAACTTCAGAACCTTTGCTGTTAACTGTGTTAAAGGAATGAAAGCTGTCATTCATCTGGCACTAGCTTGTATTCCTACTGCCTTAGGGGTACCCAAACACTGGGCAAACTCAGTGCTTGTGAACTACTTGCAAAAACTTGCAATCTACGTGCAGAGAAGAAAGGCCTACCTTCAAAATATTTAAAAATTCAATTAGAAAAAAGAATCTCAAGAACTTCATGAAAAAATATGAGATTTTTCATGGAGGTTCTTAATGTGTTTTGGAGCTTAAAACAATTGTGTTGTATCTCTCTCTATATAAATGGTGCTTCAAATATTGAAGTACAACTGAAGTTTTTTCAGTGCCATGCCCCTCCTATATCCAACATCTCCTTTTCAGAAAAGGGTCAGAAGAGAATCAGGTATTTGCTAATTCCCTGCTGTGGCATTCTGTCCTTGGCCACTCAAGCAAGCAATGCATGGAACAGCAGGATGAATTCAACATGCACTAACCACAAACCCTATAAGAGGATCTTTCATTTGTGCCATATAAGTATAGTGAACTAAACCCATATATACTTACAAATATATGGCATAAAAATGTGCAATAATTTACAAAAGCATGTGTATCAACATCAAAATGAAACATGTAATGGGAGGAGACCTAGTGGACCAGACAAACACAAAATACAAGCCCTCTTTACTGCTACTTCAAAAAAAAATCCTTTCAGACACTGCCTAAAATATCAAGGCAAATGATTTAAAGAAGTCTTGGCTCAAGTATCATGCTTGCTGGGACAGCTGTCCCTAGGAAGGATGCACTCACATCTGCAAATCACAAATTACTGTATTGCTGCTATGAATGCATAAGGTTAGGAAGGACTATCATAAGTTGCCTTGTACTTTCAAGGCAGTTATTTTGAATTATTAGAAAAACACTTATTAATTCCCTAAGGAAGCCAGATTTCAGACACCACATTAAAAAAGCTCTTCTGGAAGAGGAAAGCAAACCTTATTAACTCCTAGTTACACCTTCAGAGAATTGAATAGAAATCCAGATGTCTTAACTCTGTAACCTATGATCTGTGTCCAGATCATCTGTGCTTTTGACTCCAATTTTACCTCAACTAAACTTGCTTTCATTGAGTTATTTTTTTGTTATACAAACACCTATTTGTGGAGGCCACTGTTCAACTGAAACCAAAAATCTCTTTCAAAACTTCCCCCTTTATTTATCTTGGGGCAACAAGAATGGTTGAAATTAGTTCATAACTTCTTGGCCCAATGTAGTGGCCCTACCAGTTTCATGATTGAAAACACTGTTTCTTGCTGATCCTATGTAAAAAAGCAAAGCCTTTGATCAATACAAGATTGAGGGTCAGTCTCAGAAAATGAGCAACCCATGAAAAAACTCACTCATGAGAAAACCCACATGGAAGTGAAAATAGAGGTGATGTAAAGGTATGCTCTCAATGTAGCTGGTTATTTGCTGGAATATGGTGCTGATATTTATTATATTCAAGTTGTGTTAAAAATCCTCCCAGTTAATATGCTGTTGACATGTCTGAGTTACGTATTTCACATTTTTATCACCAACAACAGTAACAGGTATATTTGCAGCACACTGGAGGAACTTCAAAGTCATTTATAAGCACTAATGATAAGGAAGCATTAATCCTTATTTTGCAGATGAGGAACAGATGTACAAGACTCTCTTGTTCTTTTGTGTGAATCACTGCAGCAGAGGCAGAAACTGATCTTGAATTACCTACAACCCCAGTCACCTCTACATGAACAGATCCCTGAAAAAGCATGGTAGACATGGAACACCTTCCTGAGAAGTAAACAGACAGGAACAATTTTCATTGTAATCCTCCTAAAAGGCAGTGCACAACTCCCACCTCAAAAACCAAAACCAAACCCCAAGAATAAAACAGCATATGCTGTAATTTTAGAGAGAACTTTAGTCAGGCGGGGCAGTTTCTCTGTCCCTCCTTGCTCAGTTCATGACAGCAATCCCTCCCTCCTAATCAGTCTTGTTTGGAGGATTTACTCCTTGTTACGTAATTCCAAATATTTCTTACAGCATTGAGCTTTTACTGTACTTAGGTGGGTAAGAAAGAAAGGAAGAATGACTCTACAGGAATTTCAGATGCTTTATTTTTACTGCCATACACATCGTTTTCTGAGGTGTTTAGGTGTACTAAGGGTGCAATGTATTAAAATGATTGATTGATTGCATTTTAAAAATAGAAGTACTGTTCTGATACTGGGATTAACTATTATCATTAAGATATGGCAGAATTTTAAATAGCTTTGAATTTGCACCCTCCTGTGAATGTAAAGTGCCCTTCCCCATCCCCCTTGCCCATGTTACACACACAAACCAGAGCATTTCTTAGAGAAAGAGAGTAAATACCACTAACTTTGCTCCTCACATGGCCAGTTCTGCATCCCTAGGACCACAGGAACAACTCCAAAGTGTCCCTTTAACTTTTGTCACACATTTTTAGTTTGCTTTCAGCATATTTGCAGTCTACCCTCCTGCCTTTTTTTTCCTGAACAATGTTATGTGTTGCTCTATGGGAGAAGCTTAATTACAGTTATTTTGAAGGTTCTTATTTTTAAATATCCTGTATTTTCTTGATCAAATCTTGGTTATTGAAGGAGCTG
>VXBB01013593.1:275122-290279 GCA_013399915.1 Illadopsis cleaveri | reverse complement strand
CTGCTTTGCTTGGGCACACAGTTTTGCTTTATCTTTTAGTCTTCATCTCATCCCACGAGTTTTCTCACTTTTACCTTTGTGATTCCCTGCCCTGACCCGTGGCAGGGAAGGGAGCAGGGCTGAGCTGCCCCTGGGGTTAAACCACAACAGGGCTGTAATTTGGTGGCCTGGTACAGTGTAAGCAGGTTTTGACTCANTTTTTTTTTCCTGAACAATGTTATGTGTTGCTCTATGGGAGAAGCTTAATTACAGTTATTTTGAAGGTTCTTATTTTTAAATATCCTGTATTTTCTTGATCAAATCTTGGTTATTGAAGGAGCTGCAAACAGTACATGGAATAAATTGCTGTGCTGGATTTGGCTGGGGCAGAGTTAAATTTTTTCCCAGTAGCTGGTAGTGGCTGTGTTTTGGATTTGTGCTGGAACAGTGCTGATAACACAGGGAT
Source organism: Illadopsis cleaveri (assembly GCA_013399915.1). Taxonomy (NCBI): domain Eukaryota; kingdom Metazoa; phylum Chordata; class Aves; order Passeriformes; family Timaliidae; genus Illadopsis; species Illadopsis cleaveri. The sequence continues at coordinate 289,834 of VXBB01013593.1, read as the reverse complement.
GTTTTAGTTATTATTTAGTTTAGGCATGCACAGAGCCAAGGCCTTTTCTGCTCCTCTCCCACCCCACCTGTGATGGGCCTGGGGGGCACAAGGCATTGAGACACATCCAGGACAGCTGACCCCAACTGGCCACAGGGACATTCTGGACCATAAGGTGTCACCCCAGTATACACAGCAGGTGGGAGAAGGAAGGGGGAGACATTTGGAGTGATGGTGTTTGTTTTCCCAAGTCACAGTGACCTGTGATGGAGCCTGGCTTTCCTGGGATGGCTGAGCACCTGCCTGTCCAAGGGAAGTGGGGAATGAATCCCTTGTTCTGCTTTGCTTGGGCACACAGTTTTGCTTTATCTTTTAGTCTTCATCTCATCCCACGAGTTTTCTCACTTTTACCTTTGTGATTCCCTGCCCTGACCCGTGGCAGGGAAGGGAGCAGGGCTGAGCTGCCCCTGGGGTTAAACCACAACAGGGCTGTAATTTGGTGGCCTGGTACAGTGTAAGCAGGTTTTGACTCAGAGCTGGGTGAGAGACTGCAGCTGGGGTTTAACTTCACAGCGAGGCCCTGCCAGCAGCACGTTCGTGCCAACAGAAAAGAACAGTTGATGGCATCTACCCAAGGTCAGCTCCTCAAATTTGGGAGCCTGTTTTCTTCCAGACACTGTAAAGTCACTTGTTTAAACGCAGCCAGTCGGCAACAATTAAACGCCTAAACAAAACATGCAGATTTGGTGCTCCTTTTGAAGTCCCCCCCACGCCATGCTGTTTATTTTCTACTTCTCACAGTCTTAATTATCCAACAATCAGGCTACAAAATGGCGGTGGGAGTGAGGCAGACATTTTGTAACTCTCTCATTGAGCAGGACAATGGGAATGTGCTGAGAGAAAGGCAGTGACCCAAGGGACACTCAGCTCTATGATGGCCCAGCTTTTAAGCAAACCCTTCATCTTATTTTATAGCAAAGTTAGAGCCAGGCAGCGCTGAGGAGCCACCTGACAGCATCTGGCCACTGAGTAGGCAAAAATATAGTCCAGGGCAGCCCTTTCCCAGCTTTTTCACATCACCCATCTGAGCACAGCCTCTTTTCTGGGAGCCACATGGACTCCGGACCACCCATTGACACTGACTCAGTCACTGTAATCTTAACCACATTCTTCCCTTGAAAGTCAAGACACCAATGTTTTCTATTACAGCCTCAGGAACTTCACAGTCTTCTGCACAGCTCTGAAAGCACTTGCAACATAACCAGCAAATGTACACTTAAAGAATGGAGCCTACACCTCCATCTCTGCAAGTGACTTTTGATGCAAATTTCACTGTCTTGTGTGTAATAAGCCAGGGACAGCTAAAGCTGATCAAAGTAACACCAGAGCTGACAAAGGCAAAAAGCACCAAGAATTAATAAGCACATTTTTTCTTCAAGTGTGTGTCCACCAGCCTCCTTGTAAAAGTATTAGCACCTGATTGATCCTAAGAAACAAATATGCAAATCTTCAGGAAAAACTGCAAAACACATGCTACTCATTAAAGATTTAGGTACTGGTTTAGAGATTCAGATTTAGGTACTAGTTTAGAGATTTAGGTATTTCACACTGCTTCCTGAGAGGAGAAGAAAACACAAAAATCATCTAAAGCATCTAAAAAACAAACCCCAAAACTTACAACTTTCTAACACAAAAAAACTATGGCATAAATAAAAAATGGCTGAGGAGATTTTGCTTACTTGTTTTTAATGACACAGAATAAGCAAAGTAGCTGAGCTACTGGTGTATTTGGAATGGCTGATAGCTGTAAAAAAACCCCAACACCCTGGAATTACATAATGCAAAAAAAAAATCATCATTATTAATTTTCATGCAGCTCTGATTTTGAGTGACTTGTAATATAGAAATGAATCCAACAAAACAGGTAAGAGAGATACATTCCTATACAAAGGCAGACTGAATATGCAGGATTACACAGGGACACTGAGGCTAGAAGAGTTTAGGCAAAAGCAGTTCTGTTCCCTCTGTTCCTCTCATGCTCCAGTGTGATGTTGCTACTTGATTTTCAAAGGACCAGGAAGAGGCAACTGAATGGGAAGGGCTGGCCCTCAAAGGCCAAGGATAAGTGACCCTTCCCAGAGTGCAGAAGGCAGAGTAAACCAGCTACCTGGAAAAGCAGCCAGAAGAAGTGTATTTTGAAACTTTATCTCTTGGAAGAAATGGCAGAAAGCCTGACCATGTTAAAAGAAAAATACTCTGAGCCCCCAGGGACAGCAGGGTAAAATGTTCTCAGAAAAAGGAAGAATTTAGTCTATAGTTGACATATGACACGTTTCCCAGTAACCCATCCCTAAAGCTGTGGATTTAAAACCAACCTGGATTACAGTTGTCCTTTGCTTTTGTTACAAACCCCCAAAATCGCGGAAAGAATTTTGAGTTTTGTAACAAACTTGAAAGCAGGTCAAAGTTAAGGAAGAAGTCCCCTATAGGTTGTGATCCTTCAGAATTAAGATAACTCTAATCTGAGCTGCGAGAAAAGAGCTCTGAATTAACACAAGGCTTTACACTGGAAGTGTGGGAAACTTGTGGCTTGACAAAATTTCCTTGCAAATCCAGGTGAAGTTCAGTGGTTTCTGTGATATTTCACAAAGACTGTCTGGATGCCTTTGAACTCAAAAGTCAAAGCAGAATCCAGCAGCTGCAAACTTAAACACAGCAAGACAAAGATTAAGAAAAAAATGTTTGCATGAGCTCCTGGGAAGAATATTCTAAATTTCACCTGCTGACATTGGAAAGGCAGAAGTCTACACACCCTCCAGTTCTGCTTCAATTTAAATAAAGACAGTCGGGAGGGGTGGCAGAGGCACATTTGTTACATTTTTGACTTACCTAAGAGAGGTGGCATGAAGGAAACTAAAGAAAAGGACTGTAAGCAGAAAAAGAGAAAGGTAAAGTGAGATAATTACAGGCAGATGAGAATAAGGATTAAAAACCAGCCCACAAATATTGGAAAAAAGGTTTAGAAATCATACTGAAAATCAGAGAATGGGAATAAAAAGACTGAGCATGTAACTTATGGCACATTTCTTTGACATGCTTTTTTTCTTAAGTACAGAAAACTTTTTGAGCAGTAAAGAATTTTGATTCTACTGTTAAATCCCTACAGAAAGAGAAAAATCCTAAATTTTGTCAGTACACTTTTGTTCTCTGGGGTTCCACTTCTTTGGTGAATTACTCCTCAGTCACTTGGAAATGCTGGAAATCACACATGCTGATTCTAGAATAATATCCCCTGCCTCCCCAAGTCTCCAATTATCCTTTAAATGAGCAAAGTTTTAAGAAAAGTAGCCATTTGTATACAATGGTCAGGCAGATCACCTCGGGGTGAGAGCAGCATTCCCACTATGCTGCCATTTCTGCTATCTCACTGAGGGAAGTTTGGGAAAGGAGGAGCAGAAAAATATTTTGGGAAGAATCACGAAGTATCACATCTGGTTTTTTAATTATATAGTTCTCTGTCTGTTTTCGACTAACAGATATCCTAATGGAGGAACTTAATAGTTCCACAGACAAGAGAAACTGGGATTGATACGGCTGTGAATATACAAGGGCTGCAGTTTTTGATTGCAAACCTGGAGAATACTAAAGTAAAAAATCACCTGGATAAGATGAACTACAGCAACAAACCCCGGAATGCTTCCTTGTTAGTTTAAGAAATACTGGACTCACCATTATGACCTAAAGTATCTCTTTACATACATTCCTTCTTTCTTCATCATTTATGTAAGACCAATTGCCGTGACAATTGAAAGAATTGCTTTAATAAAGCATTGTCCCCCTATATTTTAAATACTGCTGGTTCCTGAGACAAAGAAATCCCCCCCCACAACTCCAAAGACACAGAACAATACAACACAAAAGAAGTCAAAGGCACAAAAAAGAATCCTGCACACCAAAGGAATTTTGTGGGGAAGATGGTATTTCTGGTTCACAACTCCAAGCACAAGCTTGCTGCCTTTTATAAGCTTTATTACCAATACCTCCTACAGCTCTAACTTCATTCTCTGTCCCCATGGCAAACCAATCCAAACCTGTGTCTCCTGAGTCTCCTGATTGGGCTGCAATAAAAGCATAATGATGCATAATGTAAGTATTGCAAGGATACAGCATTAAGTGCTGAGAGCTCTGCACCAAGACACCTGAGAGCAGGAGAAATATGCTGTGAGAGAGGCTCACAAGGGACCCTCTGCACATCTGAGCAGCCTCCAAGGAGAGATGCCTCTGCAGGATCAGGTGAGTAACAATCCTGAAGTTCTCTCTTAGTTACAGAGACATGGAGATGTATTGGCTGCAGATATAACCAGAGCCTGGTGGGAAATTCTGGGAAGGAATATGTGAACATCTTGTTTCATTGCAGTGGAATGCTAACTGTTTTCCCTGCACACTGCCATTGTTCAGATAGGGACTTCACTACTGTGCACTTTGTGCTGGCCTGGAGGCACTTCTGCCTATACCAAAACATCACCCAGACCACTAAGAGTTAACAGAAAATGTACAAAAGAGAACAATCGCACATTGTCACGGGAGATGAAATTAAATATCCCAACAGACATTCCTGTTCATATGACATTCTGGCCAACAGCCTCCTCAGATACTACAGAGATAACAATGCAACTACTTTCATTACTAATGCTAATTCAACGGGAATTTAACGGAGTAAGTAGTTTAAATTAGCATTTTCTTTTAGGAATTCTGGGCTGGCAGTAGTAACATCTGTCTCTCTGAAATGACAACAGAGAGCTTAAGCTCCAGGTCTGGCTGTTCTGCAACATGAGGCATTGCATTACTAACCCAGAGCTAGGTAATCATTCTCCTGCCAGCATTAATGAGTTTCTAGCTGCCCAAGAGTCCTTCCAACTAATGAGCACAGGTAGCACGAGTGGCAGCACAGGAGGCTGGGCCCTAGACCTGATCTCTTGTGCTGCCACATCCAGGCAGTGCCCTGGGCCCCACTCTGGGTACATTCTAAGGTGCAATTCTGGCACAGACCTCGACCTAGTTCTTCCTTGTGTGACAGTGACTGTCCCCAAATCCAGCCCTGGGCTCCCAGGGTAACTGATGGGTACCTTATCCCAGGGTAACTGCTCCCAGTGGCACAGCCTGGCTGCATCAGCAGCTGCTATGCTGCACCAACTCCACTTTCTTCATTGCTTTTTGCCCATTTCAGCATTGGGAGCACTTGTCCTTCAAAACAGGCTCCCAGAGCGCTCACTGACTCCCAGGGAAAGCACATTCCACAAATGGAGAGCTTTCTGTGAGAGGATGAAGCTAAGGGCCCAGGAACCCTTGTGATGGGTCTGTAGTTAACATTTCATGCTCTCTTTTTTCCCCCCCCTAAAGTATTTATTTTCTGAAATCCTTTAAGAACTGTGTCATTAACACTCTATTTCTGATTTTACACAGAAGCTTCTTTTTGAAGATATTTTGCAGCACAAATTCTGCACAACTTATTCCATATAAGTTTTTTACTTTTAAAAGCCACACTATGTATTTTTGAGTGGGTATTACCTACTTTAGAACGGATTACAGTTTGATGTTCAAAATTTTCATCTTTTATTGCTCTGCAACTGAAAGAGTTAATCTTACATCTTAATGGGAGTTTGCCCTTAATAAGAAAGCACTAAAACAAGCCAAAAATAATAAGCTAAATGAAGGCCATTCTTTTGCTTTTTGTCAATATTTTCATAGCAACAAATAGATCAAACACAAGATATTTTTTAAGGATTTCCCCCCCACCTTGTAAGTCATAAATGCTTTGGTATATTTAATTTCAAAATGAGTTCCCTGTGGACCAGGCTAACACAACAGATTAAGAAAACCTTCCCAAACCCTGCTGCATCTTAGATGGAAAAGTACAAAAAATGTTCTTTTGCCATTTCCCCTTGCTCCTTTTTTGACTGTTCCTCTTTCCCTTACACCAAAGGAGCTGTCAATGCTAATCAAAGGTTTCTTAGTCTTATTCTGAGGCTTCAAAACACTGTAATAAATATTTTTTCTAAATAAATGAAGGCTTTTAGACTGTATTCAGAGGAAAATATTCAAGTGACTATATATTTGCTACACCACACTGATATATGATACCACAGAGCTGGTATATTTAGAGATAGGAACATCCCCCCTGCCAGATGAAAAGCAATGGAAATACCTGTGTATTGTGGCAATCTGCACAAGCACTACTTGGTGCTGTTTGTGAGAGACCAAATGGAATGCTACTCTTGGATCTGTACCAGTTTTAAACCCTTCTAAGCAAGGTCAGGAGACAATTCTGCCCAGAGAGAGGTGTTTGTAAGACTTGACTAACTTTTCCATGCAAGGGCATTGGCCAGACTCTGAAAAACACCCCTTTGCAATAGTTGCTTATCAAAAGGATTTAATTTACACACTTGAATATCCTTTCTCCTGTCCTTCTGTCCTTACTGGTTACACAATACTAAGGGCTCCTCAGTGAAATGTAGAGCACAGCTGTTCACAGCTGCTTTAACACATGGACACCAGCCTTGTTACTGGAACAGGTTGGGACTTGGTTCACTGCCCCACTGAATCTGTGTGATGGTGAGTCCTGTTCCTGGAAAATGCTTCTGTAGGAACTGCAAGCTCTGGTCCAGCTGTGGGCAGATGTGAGGGCAGCAGAGGCAGGGGTGGCAGCAAGAGCCCTATGGATATGGCTGCAGTACAGCTCCAGTGCAGAAGGGTCCTGCCCCCCTCCTCCTGCAGCTGGACCAGAGAATGGAGACCTGCAACTAGAAGCAAAAGTGACAAAACAAGCTCTCTGTTCGATAAATCACAAATTCTTCCAGCTGGCCTTGGCAGTTGCGATGTCCTGCCCATCAGAATGCCACAGAAGCAGTCTGGTATCACCACTTCCAAAGGTGCTGGGTGCCACACTCGGCCCTCAGCCAAACAGAAAATGTCCCCTCTAAACATTTTGCAAGAGTGTTAAAGGTAGTGACCAATTATTTACAAATAGCACTGCAAGATTTACCAGTCAGTGTCGTTGGAGACAGAGGCCAGCGTGCAACGTGAACACACAAAAGCTCAGGGAAACAAAAGTCCTGGTGCAGCTCTAATCGACTGTGAATTTCAGCTTTAGCATGGACATGGTTTTGGTTACTTACCACATATTTGAAACAATTGAAGTGGTTTTTTTCTGTGTTTACTTTGGAGCCAGCTATTTTCAAGGTCACAGTCCCTGCTACAGGAGGAAACTGTGTCTCTGAGGTATTGGGAATTAAACAGAGGAAAGAAAAAGGCCCAGAGAAAGTAGCTGCCTTACGGAGGGAAATCAAATATTTTGTTTCCTTCCTTTTCACTCTGAAGTCAAAAAAGGACTTTAGAGTAAACACTAACTCATGTTTTTTAAAAAAATGAATGTAATTCTGAATTCAAAGGAATTCTTTTTTAACTCCTGGGATCCCTTTCTGATAAACTGCAATACAAGGGACATTCCCACTTGCAGATTTCCACTTGGCTTTTGCAGTCTCAGAGCACATGCTGACCACTGCCTTGTCTGTGGTGACACATGGTGGCACCTATATCCAGTCAAGTGTTTTGTGCAGGCAGTTTTCAGACCTGGAGATACAGATGAGGAGGTGGAGGGGAGGCAGCAAATGTTTTGATAGCCTTGGAAAAGGCAAGCATACAGAAATCAGACACTGCAGAGGACACATATTTTGCTGTGACCACAGGCTTTTGTGGCAGGAACCAGAGGAAACCAGTGCCAAAGGGATGGTGCAGGAAAGGACGGGAGCCAGCGGACAGAGAGGCAGAAAAGACAAGCAAGGAATTCCAGCCTAGGGAAGAGCAGGACCCACTGTTCTCAAACTGCAGCCTGCCCTGTCCCTGGTATAGGAGGTCACACAACATTTCACCACAGCAGAGCTCCACTCTGTATCTGACACCAGGAATTAACTCTGGAGCCTTAGGTCTTAAACAACGCAGAGAAGGATCAAAGCCAGCAGCTATATGAAAAGAGGCTTCTTTCGTAACTTAATTGCTGATTTGCAAAAGACCAAAGTTATTTATGTAAGTAACTATGACCTTTTTTTGATGCACTTCTAATGTAAATGCTCATGTGGGGTTGTCAGAAGAAAATAATAATAAAATACTAACTTTAGGATCAGGAGTTGCCCAATTAACTTTGCTGGGATAGCATCCCTATAGAAATGGATGTGCCCTGTACCTCTTTGAGGAGGGGTTACAGCTGTTTGCAATTCTGTCCCAGGCTCTGCACTTGCAGAAGACAAATGCATTTAGAGCCATTTTGCAGATGCTTTTTTCTCATGCAAGTACCATGAGAAATACACCAAGATTCTGGGAATCCCTCCTCCAGCTGGCCTCTGCTGTTCTTGTCATAACCCACATTATAGTGGATGCCAGTTCCTTCAGCTGTAGTGCCAAGAAGTATTATTCTGAGGTGCAGAAGATGTCTTCCATGGCTCTAATTAAACAGATCAAACACATACAGGCAGGGAACAGCATGTGCATATCAGTCCAGGGGACATAAAATGTCAACTAGAATTGGAACAGTTTCACTGGAACAACATCAGGAAGGCCAGAAAGTGAAGGAAGACTCTTCCGTGCCTTGAAGAGTTGTTGTGCACGTGGTGCAACACTGTACATCATCTATTCCTTATGTAGATGTCAGCAGCAAGATTCAGTGATTAAAGGAATGTCATTAGTATCTACTTATTACTTGGGCCAAACTGGGACATAGAACAGCAGCTCTTGAATAGAAGATGATAAACTCTGGGTTGAAAAATGGGAACGGGGAGGTATATGCAAGAGTTCTATGAGTGGAAAAATAAGAACTTATATGAGTTACTCCTTCAAAAAGGGCATGCTCTGTCTCACACCCAGGAATCACAGTGAGGATACAGCTTCTGTTTCAGTTGTTTCTCAGATCTGGGACATTAATAAAAATGGGACAGGAGCCTATGACAATATAAGATAATTTCCTCTTCAGAAACTGCCTTTTAGAAGCATATGCAATTTACCTTTAGGTGATATCTACACATTCATATGGAGTAAGGTACACACCTGTATTTACTTTCCAGTGACACCAAAGAGTTATGCAGCCTTTTTTTAAAATCACCTGCACTGATATTCTGTAACACACGTGTAAATGTAAGAAAGCAAAAATACACATCAGAGCTGACTGCTACTGATGAAAAGGGAAAATGTGTAACTTCTCAACCCCAAGTAAACATTTTAGTAAGCTTTAATAAAGTCAAGCAATTTTGTTAGTTGCATTAGCACCACTAAAGAGTCCTCTAGGTATAAAGGAACCATGCATGCAGAATGATAGCATCAGTACATTTAAGAACTAATAGTATTACAGTCATAGGGTTACCACTTTAAAAACCAAGCTTTCAAGAGTTCAAGAAAGAGATGAAAACCCTGTAAATTATATTTACATAGTGAATACACAAGAGTTATATTTTGTTTTGGGACTTGTTTTATTTAAATTCTGCTGCAATCAATACATATTTTGGAAAGCAATGCAAAACTCCTCAAGCAGATGATATTCTTCAATGTTGTTTGAACATGAGAATAATCCTCTTGGCATGCTGAGGTAATGCAGGCTTACCAAGAAACATGTTCTAACTGAAATAGGTGAATTAATAACTCTGAAAGAAGGTGGAAGTTGCACAGATAGGAAGAGCACTGTGTCATACTTGACCAAAACCAGTATGCCACACTGAGGCACCGTGGAGTTTTCCACAAGTTTAGGCTGTGGCAGGATGTTCAAAGCCTTCCTTGTATGGAAGTTTGGTCTTCTAGGCCTCTGAAGGAAGAAACACTTCCCAAAATTTGAACAGTCTACTGTGCTTTTTAGCAATGTTTTTTGAAAGTACACTTTAGGTACAAAGAGCAGAAAAAATACCTGTTGCCATGAATGATCACTTGCTCAACTTCTTAATGCACATTATGTGACTTACCAAAATACTTCTGGTTTTGAGTCATACTGCATCAAGTCTCCCTTGTTGGCTTTGACATCATATCTGGAACAGCCAATGGTTAACAGATTCTGATTTGCATGTTATCAGCGCACAACTGAAATAAAGAACAGAATTTTGTTCAGAATTACTTTTACACTCCATGCCACAAGGAACACAAGCACTTGTCCAACTTCAGTACAGATGTATTTGAAAATCCCAGTGAGCTGTTAAAGACAAGCCCTGCTCATCAGAAGCCAGTACCAAATGATTCCACACATGATGGACCTAAATGAAGGCAATTTTAAAATAAGGTTTCATCTATGAAATCTTCTAACAGGTAACACTTGCTGTTCAGCTGATGTCCAAGAGTAAGTCTGGAGCCTGTTTTCAGTAGCATGCTGTTCAAAATACGATCATTGCTTAAAAAAACTGGAAAATCTCCTATTTTGATTCTCAAAATTTTCACTGTGACCATTTAAAAAACTTGTATTTATGAACAGCATGGCTCATGAACCTTCATACTGAATGCAATATGTTATTAAAAGCAAAAATCTTCAGCCTGTTGTAGCTGAACCTTGTCAGAATGCAATGCAACAACCCAAAGTACCCATCTCATTTAGCTCCATGGCCTTGATTTTATACATTAATAATCTGATCACTATTTTTACAGAAATCAAAACAGAGTCCATATGAGCTGATACTGGACCAATGAATCTCTGTCACTGCATGGCAATGTCAGAGACAGAAAACAATATTCTGGTGGGCTCTGCAACAGTTGTGTAACTTGCACCTTGGGGCTTTCTCAGCTGCCATAAAGTCCAACAAATTATGTGATGCAAAAAAATCCTTTTGCACTGAATGCAAGAGACTAACTGGTGGGAAAAAAAATCATCCACCTGTTACACTATGCTTTGTTACGGAAGAACAATCCCAAATTTCCCCTCAGGACTGTTCAAAGGTCGTACCAGAGATTTTCAGAGCATTTGAAATGACATCATTTAGCTGTAAAATCCCATTTTGGATGCAATAGTGTTTGCTATATCTGGAATTACTGCAAGCATCCTGCTAACAAAAGTAAGAGCACACCATCTTCCTCCACTAGAAAGCTGCTGAGAAGGTAGTTTTACCTTCAAGCAACCACGACTGCTCTTACTAAGCAGGACACATTATAATCATGTTTTTTTTCTGTCATCCTCAGGTCTTGTATCACAAGTATCCAACCTGAAAATTGTCACTGGCAAAATATCTTTCAATTCAGAAGGAAAACACATCCATAATGGAATCTGAATCGTGCTTTATTGCTTCTTAAACTTCCCAATGTATTGATTCCAAGAAGAGATGGGCCTCCATTTTGGTAAGCAAGTAGCAGCTTTTTAACTTATTGCCAGCCTGCAGCAGCTGCTGCATTATTCACATATCCTTTCCCCTTGCCCAAGGTGAAGCTCATTATTCTTTAAGGATTAAAGGAGTTTTTATGGGGCTTGCCAGTAGCCAGGTAGGGGTCAGTCTCTTCTCTCAAGCAACAAGTGACAGGACAAGAAGAAACAGTGCCAAGTTGTGCCACGGGAGGTTTAGGTTGGATAACAGGAAAAATTTCTTCATGAAGAGAAGAAATTTTTCATTTCTTCATGTTGAACGTTGGAACATGCTGCTATGGGTAGTGGTAGAGTCCCTAGAGGGATTTGAAAAGATGGGGACATGTTATAGTGGTTACCTTGGCAGTGTTTGGTTAATGGCTGGACTTGGTATGAGAGGTCTTTTCCAGCCTAAAGGATTCTGTGATTCTGTAACACTATGACAACAAAATATAACTTTCCTTATATTCCTGAATTTCTAATGACATAAAGTGGTATTAATAAAATAGTCCTAGGGCAAGCTAGGGCAAGTACTCACCAAAACACCAGAAAAAAACCTGTGTTCTGACACACCTAAAAATATATTAAAACCATTCAAAATTCACCTGATTCTATCCACCAAGTCAAAGGGAGCAAACCAGGAGGAAAAGGCTCTCAGGTATAATTCATGATGCAGCTTTCAGTGAGCACTTGTGACCACAGACACTGAACAGGCACAACCCTTGTCAGTCCTCAAGGCACTGCACAGAGAATGCACAGGTGAATGAAGAATCATACTCCAGGATGTCTGTGTGCCTAAGCAGGCTTGCCCCATGCACAGGGAGATGAGGAGAACCCTTGCCTGGGCTATGACAGTTGTGATAACACACATGGTCTGGCTATGAAGACTCCACAGGGTGCTTTACTGTGATGTAGTCTTTAAGGGAGGAGTAGTCTTTAATCTTGCTAATGACATTTTCTAGGAACTGCTTCAGAGACATTCTTTCATGTGAGAGACTGAAATGGTAAGGGTTAATGTCTCAAACGATGGGCCATTGCCAAAGCAGCAGGTGCTTTGCTGAGCCCCCCAGCCAGAGCACAGGAGAGCTTTTGGGTGTGTGGTGGGGAAACCTCTGGTCTGCAGAAGCACAGCCCTGGGGCAGAGGAGGTGAGCACCCACCACAGGAAAGTGACCACGAGAAACCTGCCTTTGTTTAGCAAAAAGCTGGATTGGAGCCAGATAAGGGAAGAAGTCGATAAGAAGCAGATCCTGTGAGGTGGAATAGTGCTTTTAATCATGGCAATGTCCTCCCTTACACAAGGACTGAGGTGTAAAACTCCACCTGACTCTGAGGAAGACATTCACATGGAGGCCTCAGAGTTTTCATCCCTTCTGATGGTGGGGGAGGGCATAACCAGCTCAACTGCACTCACCTGAGAGGCAGAGTCATCTCTTAGAGGGTGTCATGAACCATCAAAGATCCCTGAAATGCCCCCAGACCTACTTCAGGGCCTTCCACCAGGAACTGTTGGTGATCCACAGTGTTGTATCAGACAGTGTAACACTTCCCATACTCCCAGGGAAGGTACCTGGGCATTCCCACCTGGACACTGAATCCATTGCACTTTGTGTTTCATGGATCAAGACTGAGACCCTCACCTCAACCAACAAATACTGAAATTGCAACAAGCAACTCTTGTCACTGGATCCATAGGTGGTGATGTATTTCCACTATCTACTCTTACCCTTTCTTCTTCTTTCTTTCTTTTCCTTGTATGTTTTCTTAAGTGATCTCTTTATACTTTTATATTGCTGTTATTCTGTAGATACTAACCAAAACAGCTACATACTTCCTTTTCATTGCAACCAAATGGTTCTAAAATAAACCTGCTGTCTATCTCTCCATCTCTCTAAAAACACAGTGCCATTTTACTCTAATTCACCCCAAGGGATTTATTAACACGTACCTCAGTTACTCGGCCTTTAGGGCTGGGTCACAACATTTCCCTCACCAAAATTATTTTTATTGTCATCAGTACAAATTAGGCTCCCAAGTCTTCTGACACACATAATGTCAAATGGAACTGATCTAAATATATTTTCTTTGTTTCATAGAATTTTCTTCTACAATGGATATATACGTATTTGTGTAAATCCGTATTCCAAACCTTACTCTATTATTTTAAATAATAACTAGTCGTTTTAAAGACAAGGTAAAATAAAACATAATAAATTATAACAACTTCTTAAATTATAAATAATAAATTAAAAAGAAAACCAATATTCAGCTTCCACTGTCAAATCTTTCATTTCAAACTACTCTGCTTCTATACGGAAATTAAAGTTTTATGCCCCCAGTACTGGGAATCCAATAGAAGCCTGATCCTTTGCACATAAAATGCCTTCCTTTGCCTCAAATCTCAAAGCCAGCTCCGTTCTGGTTCTCTCCTTCCCATTCCATCTGTGCACTAAGGATTCCTTTACGCTTTCCTTGGCCCATTATAACTGATATACATTTAACTATGCACATACATATCCATAAAATAAATAACATGCTCTTCGTTTTTATCCTCTGAAATATGAATTAAGGAACTGTCTTTGGTGACAGTCTGCTCCTTTGTCTGTGCATTACCAGCAAAAGAATAACAGTGCTCAATGGATTTCAATCAAGAATTAACAAGAGGAATGAAAAATATTTTATGCAGTTCCTTTTCTTCATATGCACAACTAAACCAAGCGTGTCTTCTCATATTCGTGCAGACAGACACAGTTTTCATACAATTACAAATAATCACTGAGAGTATCAGCACAGTAAAAAGTTAGTGGGGAACAAACACATGAAAAACCTTTCTCTCGGGTTTGGGTTTTCTCACCCGAGTTTCAGGTGGTGGTTCTGGTGGTGGTTTGAGTGAGTCTTTTTTGCCCTCTGAAGGCTCTCTGCCAGGAGAGAGAATGAAACTGAGTCTTCAAGGCCTTGTTTTTTCCTGGTTTCTCACGTGTTTATTAATTGTTATCTAACAATTCTCTCTGTGCCCGGCCGAGGTGTTCACAGCTGCTCGGACACAGGATGACTCCCCCCACGATGGGAGGTTGGTACCTTCTTATACAGATAATTACGTGTGTCTTATTTACAATTCTGTGCCAATGCCTATCACCTATACTAAAGGGGTCATCTCTACTCTGACCCAATCTCCTTGAGCTACTTTGTGCCACCATCACTGCAGAAGATGGATGCCAGGGGAGAACAAGAAGAACCCAGGGCACCGCCCTGAAATCTCCATCTTGTCTCCCATTCACCTCCATTCTAAGAATCCCACAACTACAAGGTTTTCCACCCGGTGATAAACTACACTACTGTGTAGTCACTACACCTTTGTGACTTGTAATTCTTCTCTGTGTT
>VXBB01013593.1:224373-275023 GCA_013399915.1 Illadopsis cleaveri | reverse complement strand
CTGTGTCTTCCTGGGCTCTGTGCCAGGGTCTCAAACCCCCCTGGACAGACCTCCCTGTCCAGGTTTCAAATCCTCTTTCTCGGGTCCCAGACCCCTCTGCCAAGGTCTGTGACCTTCCAGGGAAACCAAAGGAATGCCCTGGACTCCAACACCTTTCTGGTTTTGTTTATTTATCATAGCACTTTTGTTTATTTCACAGCACTTTTTCCTATCATAAGTCAACCAGTTTGACACTGCTGAAAGAACCCTTGTCCAACAACAGCAGGACAAAAAAAGAAGCCTTGGAATTATTTTTATTCTTATTTTTTATAATTTATTATTTTCCAGTAAACTAAAAGCAAACCAAAATAGGGTTCAATATTTACATGACATTTGAAATTTTATTTCCCAGATTTTACTGGAGGGAAAAAGGGCAAGCTAAGCACCCCCCTTTGGCTCTTCCATTTTGGTAATTCCTCACTAGTGTATGTACCTACAAAAGACTTCATCTGAATTCCAGTTTAATCTCTCCCTTGACTATCCTGGAGACATTCTGTTTAAACATGCTCTCATTTTCCTCAAGTCATGTTATGTTTCTTTCCTGAAGTGCACTGTGTTGTCCTGAGAGGGTAATACAGGTAACATTTAATACCTAATTGTAAAATAATAGTAGCATTTATCAACCCTGAGTTCCACTGGCACTACTAATTCTCACAACATATACCCACATAACTGAGGCCACCAGCTCTGGTACTCCAAAATCCATTTTTAGGTCCAGCAACAGGGAAGGATGGAAAGAGAAGTTCATTTGCAAGGACTAGTGACTAAACCAAATCTCTGTCCTGGTTCTGACAGCTGCCCTGAGGATTTTCTCTCACTCTCCCCAAAATACAGTGCTGGTGCAATCACAAGGAAGCAAGAAAAACAAAGGATCCATAAAACACACCTGAATTTCCCTTTCAAAGGCAGCTCACTTTCCATTTGTAGTTTTGCATTGAACATTCCTTAATTCAACAACAAAACAGTGGATGATCTATGGGGAAGTCTTTAATTTCAGTTTGCTTTGTGTAATCGTTGATAAAAATATCTTCAGAGTAAACACTTACTAGAACAGCTCTGCATCTGGCTACAAGGATGTAGGTGAAATAAGTAAAGTAAACAATATATGAACTAATACATACCACTAATGCAGGTATAACCTTAAAAATCACAACTTCTGTCTAAAATTCACAGAATTTGATTTTACAAATTCTTTTTTTTTTCATTCTACAACTTTGCTAGTGGAATACACTGCTTTCACCTGAAATACTGCTGCATTTTTCAGACACCTGGAATCAAGTGGCTGCTTTGCCACATGCACTCCAAAAAATACTGTTTCAGCAAGTATCACTGGAAGAACCCTCAGGTTAAACAGCTTACTGGAGGTCAGACACCCCCCAAAAAAGACCTAAGAAAGCCTTCCTAGAGTTGAACACATATTTGCTTCAAATATTAATATGACACATCAGAACACTGTGACATTTATGAACATCTGAAAATGTTCAGGCCATGTGGAAACACTATGCCTGCATTCTACACTTTTAAATTTTATTTTGCTCTTAGTTTTAATTATCAGAGCTGATAGAAGTTTAAATATTGAAGGATCTAAGCATAAATTCATTAAATTTGTAAGTTTATTTATGTAAGCAGAGAAAAACAGGAAACTAAAAACAACTGCAAAATATTTTCAGTAATTGAAATGAAGTAACTGACATTAAGTAGGGGAGGGAAATCTGTATTTTGTTTTAATATGCAATTTTAATATAACACCTACTTAAGGTGGCATTTGAGAGCTAACATAAATATTTTAACATTCTAAATTGCATCTTTACTGAACTGTACATAATCACATTTATTATTGCAATTTTCACTGAAACAGAAACCTGGTAAACATACATTTAATCTCAGTACCTTAAAGCAGTAACAGAGCTGTACCTTTGCCTGCACTCTATGTCCATCTTCACTGTGCCCAGGACTATTTCCAAGTGGAAATGACTCCTTAAGCTATAAATGCACAGTAAGATACATAACTGGCTGCATGACTGAAATGGCTTCCGGAAGGAGGAGGCAAAACCTGAACTGTCACCTCCAACTCTGTTTCTCAGTGACATGGAGGCAGACTCCCACAAATAGCTGAAAGTTATATTAAGAGGTTCTGTGATGTCCTGCCAGGGTCTTTACTAGGCTTCTAGAGCACAAAGGTCATATATTGTTTATTTATAGATAAGGAGGATACTGCACAAAACAGGAGGCTTAGGGAAGCTTGTGCTTCTAAGCTAAATAATTCTGTGAAATAATGCAATATACACCACATTTTGAGAAATTAATCAAAAGGTGTCCCCTTTAACTAATACACAGTTTTGATTTGAGAAGAAAAGACATGCCCAAATTTTGTTTAGATGGGGTAGAGCTTACCTTGACTTACTATTAAAAAGAATTTTACAGGAGATTCTTCCTTGTTTAGATAGACTGAGCAGTGTCATGATGAAGATTCCTCTTACTATGTATTTGTAGAGCATTTAACACAGCTGTATCTTTTGTCTCTACACACAAAACTACTTTCACCTCTGCATTTGATGGTTGGACTCAATGATCCTAGAGGTCTTCTCCAACCTAAACAATTCCATGATTTGTGTAGCAACTGTAGATGCTGTAAGCACAACTCTGCGTGTTCACCCTTGCTGCAGGGCTTGGTTAAGGGTTGATTCTCACCCCAGTCCTGCCAATCACTTGGTCAAATCAGTCCTGCCTTGCCTCTGCTCCCCTGGGACCAGGTAGTAGAGCGCTAATGTTTGCCAGACAGCTGTTGTGTGCCTTAATTATCTCCACAAAGGGAAACAGAATTGCTGCAAATTCTCGTCCAAGGACATTAAATGCACGCAGGGTCTGTCATTAACATCAGCAAATCAGTCAGTATTTTGAGTGCATACAAACACAGGCTGTTCTCTAACAAATCAACAGTTTTTCCTCTTTTCAGTTAAAGAAAGGACTAAAGTAGCCCCCAGTCCTGTAGTGAACCCTGCTTTACCTCCCACCCCTCACTTATTAACAGGCTGGAAAAAGAAATCAGATTGTGCCTCTCTTTCCAGACACTGTTTTTATTTGAACATTTCTGATTTTCAAATCTGACAGAGCCTTTAATAAGACATAATAGGCAAGCTGAATGTCAGTCCCAAGAGTCAGAAAAACACTCCATTTTAACCTGTCTGAAATGCAGCAAACAGCTTCAAGAAAGAAAACGAACAGACAGAATTACTTCAGTATTCTGTGTTAAGACACTTCTACTGTATCAGTCAGAAAAACAGATGTACACTTGACATATATGGCCTCTGGAAGATGAATAAGGTCACTGATTTTAAAAGTTTATATTCAGGCTTTTTGCTTAGGCTGCATTCAGTTTGATTAAAACCAGTATTTTCCCAATTCAATTCAGATATTAACTTATTTCTTACCTTATCTGAAAAATACAGCTAATGGAGATGTCCTTAAGGCAGCAAAGCTGGTCATTGCAGGTCACTCCTGTCCCACAGTGCTGAGGTTTATGGTTTCCTGTGATGATGGGCAGGACCATTTTCTCAATCCAGTGACCCTCACAGTTTCCTTCCAATTTCTGCTCAACAGCAACACCTGTGGGAAAAACAATTCCCATTTTTTACTGCTTCCAGCATCTCAAGTCACTTTTCACATGGCTTTTGATGGGTTGCATCTTTCACTGCCATTAATGTACCGTCCATGGCATTTTCTTCCTACACCTGCTATCCTGCTGCCCTCATTCCTCTCCATCCTAGTGATGACTTTTCAGTCATTCTGTTTCCTTTCCCTTTACCCTCTGTCTATCAAGAACACTTACACAACCCCAGAAAGATGTTTTGCTTAGACTCTGGGTTAAATGTCAGCATCCATGTTTACTTCCTGCAGTGAAACAGGTTTTCAAAACAGCTTCTCTATTTTCCACTGCTAGTGACACCACTGGTGACAGGTTTTCAAGTAAGCACAGCATCAACCTGTTCCTGCTCCAATTCTTGTGATCAGATAATTGGAATAGCTCAGGGCCAATACAGCTAAGCATTTTGTGAAGTCCAGTCTTCTGTCTTGCACTCTAAATATCTTCAGAATTTTTGACATTGTGACCCTAATCTTTCAGTGCCCCATAATGTCATATAAAAAAGAAGGTATTTTGTCTTCTCCCAAGATTTATCTTTTCCTAAGGATTTTAGGATATAAATGGATCAAATATTTTACTATACTCATCTTGTCTTGAATTTTAGCCTGGAACTCTACTCATTTAGAAATACCACTGTTATGTAATGTCATGTCATGCATTATATTTATTATATTTTGCCAAAATATAAGATTTTACTTTTAAGACAGCTCAGTTTCAATTCTCCAAGATTTGCAAAGTCCATCTGCATTAAGAAACCTTCTCAAAATGCATTCTAGTAAGGAAAAACTCCCACAGACAGCAAGACCCTACTGCGATTTAGTTAAAATCAGTCTCTCAATTATGATTTTGCATGTTTGTTTGGCTGCTCATTTGGTTTTGCAGGAATAATCTTCTTTGTCTACAAAACCTGGTGAGCGAATTATAATTTTACTACTTTTCTCTTTCCACTGTTTTCCATTTGAAGCTCTTCCTGTGTTCTTATTTCATAGAAGGTGCAACAAAGGGGAAACCATGTCTGCAGACACAGTGGCTCAGGCAGCTGAAGTTACTGAAGTATATATTAGCCCATCCCAAGGAGATCTTGTGTCTCAATCTGTAACAGACTGATGATCCATGTTCTTCCTATCTTCTTTAGATTTCAGGGTTCCTCATGCATCTTTACCTCTCTCTTCCCATTACTTCTCTCTACCATTTATCCCTCTTAGCATTGGCAAGTGGAAACATGACAGAACACGCTGATCTCAACACGCTCCCAATTAGAATCAGGGCTCTACACAAAATTAACATTATCCAACACAGGATAGCAAAGTCAAAAGCATATGGTGTTTATCCAGCAAACAAAAACAAAAAAAACCCCACCATAAGTGTTATAACAGGTTTAAATTTTACAAACAGAGAGAAAGTCAATACCCCAGCACAACTCAGTCTGAAATGCACAGAGGAGTTAAATGCATGCTCAAATTATTCATTTACTGGAACCCATCAGGAGTTTTCCTGCTATTGCCAAATATGCCCATGCTTAAAACTGATATGGCTGCTAAGACTTAACTTCTCTTGAAGCACAGACCCTTTAGGTTATAGTTATTTCACTAACAAGGCAACCTGGTCCTGGACTACCTAACTGTGCTGTATCCACCACACTAACCTAATGCCTAAACACGAACTACATTTCAAAAATACAATCCTAAAAAGCCTTTTCTAGTTTCACTATCAGATTCTATAAGGCATCCTTTCATCTCCAACTAGCACAAGGTGGTTTCAAAACAAAAACCCGAAGTGGTTCTTCACAACAGGCATGTTATGCTGCAGGACTCCTTGTGAGGGAGGCTGCAAGGCTCGGAGGGAGGTCGGCCAGCCAAGTTTACAAAACAGAAATCCACTTCAGTTGCTAATGAGAAAGAAACTATGCCTGGCTGCATGTTTCTCTGGGGTGGGGGAGCACCAAGAGATCACTTAGCTGAAATATGATCTACAATTTCCTCGTCCTTACACACTTCCTTAGGCATTTGGGATTGGACAGGGCTGAGGACAGGTGCCAGTCTGAGCAGTTGGACAGTCCTCCTGCTGCAGGATGAGTCCCAGCACTAAGCTCAGATGTTCCAGCCCCTCCTGAAGGGAACTCTGACTCCATGCACACTGCTGTGGAGCCAATGATCAGCAATAATTAAACAAAATGCACAGTATTAAGCACCGAGGCTTAACCAAATCCTGTTTCAGCCCACTGGCTCAAACTGAGCAAAAATAGTTGCACTTTTTTTTAACTTTACCATTCTAAAGAAAAGGCTACCCATTTTTTCACTCTCACCCAAAACTAAATAGCTCCAGATGTAGTTAAAGAGTAAGAGAAGTTTTGTGAATTTTTAATCCAGTTCACTTTTATATTTCAAATGAAATTTCACACATCCAGCCAAATCAAAACTGTTCTACCGATCACCTCAAGTTCTACCGACCCCTTACCAAATTTAATAACTTTTAATTCAACCTGTCCACATGCAGAGATGAGTCCTTAGTATTCTTAGTTAAATAATGGAGCAAAAGTGATTGAATCTGTGAGAAGCACACATTTGCCTTTTCCCCACTCCTATCAGAATCAGATGTAAGAAGAAATTCCACCAGAACAGTCTTTTTCAAGAGGCTGCCAACTGATTCTACAGGTTCAGTTAAAATGCAGAATTCAGTGCATTTCTCCAAACAGATTCTCTTCAACTCTCTGCAGAGGATACAAGAACAAAACTAGAAAAGGGGCAGGGACCATGGCTACAGTAACACAGCAACTTCACAGATTTGTACAGGACTTTGTGAGCAGCCAAGATCTTATCTTCATCTTTTAGATGAGAGTTTTCAGACACTGAATCTTGAAATGGATTATAATTTTTGGCAAGTGAAATTTCACCCAAACACACTTGGCAATCAATTCCACCAATTACAATCCATATACAGTGCCTTGGCTGCAGCCTAGCATGAAGGATGTAGTTCCTTAGAAACATGCTTTCTGTTTCAGGGATGAAAAGCAAATCTTAATGCTTTAAGAAAACTGTTGAAATGTTTAGATTGAAGGTGAAAATCTTCCCTCCTGTCTTTTTTCTAAGCAATACAGCAGTTTTCTTAAACTGCTGAAAAGAGTCCTGCATTACCAACACTGAAAGCAGGCTGATATGATTTAACTAGGTGTGACTACCCTTGGAGTATGTGGTCTGCATGTACTGTTGCAGGCTCAGGTTCATCCTAACTGTTGTGTCTTTGTTTTTCTAAGGGTAGGGAGAGAAAAATCTAGCCTCTCTGAGGTTTAGGATCTAATCCATCTTTGTATCATTTTTAATATTGATTTTCCCATGGCTTAAATCAATCCTCCCACTATGCACAGGAGGCTACTGGGATGTGTCCTGTGAACCCCCTCCTTTTCCCCTAGCAGACTTCTGCCTGATGACCTCATTCTCCACTCATATCTTCTCATCCCATCTGTAGGCCAATAAGTCATAAATCTGTCCCTTCTTTCACGGCTTGTCTCATTTCAGCTCATCCTGTCTCACGTCTCTTCTTGGGTGTTTTGTTGTCAGTTATGAGTCACCATAACTCAGACTTAATTCATATCTGAAATTCTCTCCCCACATTACTGTTCAATAAATGCTGCTTAGGTCCAATGAATGCCCTGCCTGCAGAAAAAAAAAAAAAAAATGAAAGGGGCAAAACCCCCCAACATATCATGTTTTTGAACATTATCAAAGAAACCAAACTTAGAGATCACAAGTTCAGGAACTTTAAAAATTAAGGCTGTTCTTATTTTTTTTTCCCTCCTCGGTGTCATCACTGCATTTAGATTTTACAGCTGATATTCGACTAACCACTCCTCTCTAGTCTTCATTTTGCATCAGGAACTGCTCATGTCTGGGCTGGGTAGTAGGTGCAAAGCCATAGTTTTGAAACAAAGGCATCCAAACTTCCCCACCAGCCTAACAGCACCCTGACATCGTGGTCACCACTTAGTGCAGAACCAAAGCTCAAAACATGGAACTGACTCTTCTTGCACTGTCTGGAACCATTGGTTGGTTACCAGACCCAGCAAACCCATTCTCTATTAGTTATTTGATACCAATTCTTCCTGTGCTCAATGCAGGGTGTTTTGGAATGAGAAGGACAAGGGTTTTGAGTTTAGAGAAGTTTTATAATTAGGAAAAGTTCCTTTTAAAGTGCCATCANAGGGTGTTTTGGAATGAGAAGGACCAGGGTTTTGAGAGTTTTGCGAAGTTTTATAATTAGGAAAAGTTCCTTTTAAAGCGCCATCATCTTCTAGAAATACTGACTGTGATAAAGTACTGATTGCAAGTTTCTCAGGTCCCAAAATTACACAAAATTTGTGACATGGAAGCACTCCTTCTATGAAAACAGAACCAAATTAAAAGCTGTATCTCTCAAACACAGCAACACTTGTAAAGAGCATTGCTATACCTGTAATTTGTTGAGAAAATAGTATATCAGGCTGGTGTTAGAAACAAGAAGTGTTTGCAAAAAGCATTAAGAAAAAAGAAATTTTAAAAAAAGGACAAAATACTGAAAGGAAAAGTCCTAATAATACTAAATACTATACCATCATTCACTGGTCCCATGTGTTATATGTGCATTATGTGCAGGAAAATCTGTTACTCTGGGATTTACAATCAATTTTCCATATAAGTTATCTGAGGTTCTCTCAGATGAAGCAAACTGCATGAAGTCCCAGAAGCATTTTGGTAGCAGAATCTGAGAGAGTACATCAACAGTGTCTATGAACACATTGCCAAAACCACGGGAATCCACACACATAAAAATACCAATCTGAATAAATATCTAGAAGCTGAGAAGAGTGTGTAGTTCAGGAATTAAAATAATACCCAAAGTGACTTTGCTGATTACCTGCATCTGCTTTTCAGACAGTCATATATGATATAACATCCAACAAGAGTGATTTTTCATGTATCAGTGAAATAACTATTAAATATATACCCTTAGGAGATACCTCTGCTTTTGTGGGTTTATTTAAAATACTTAATTATGAACAATAGTTAATTATAACAGCTTGATCATTGCAATGAGATAACCTAAGACTGCAATAACTGTAGAAATAAAATGTTTTCTCTGAATGCACCTTGGTACTGGTGCACTCTGCAAGCACAACTCTTACCTTTACTCCCATTAGCAGCTCATTTGCTTCCCCCAACTAATCAGCTACAAGTCGTGTACAGCCAACCTCTGCACTTACATCACCATACAAACATGCATGTAATCATGTGCTGCCATTAAGATGTCATTTTGCACATCCATAGCATGTTTGTCATCACCTGCTCACACAGAGCATGGAAAAGGAATCACACAAGTGCTCTCCCTGCTTCAGAGACATGGAACATAGACTCAACAGAGCTGTGCCACTTTCTCCTATATGTATTCATAAAACAAAAATCTATTTTCCTATTATCTAGAAAATGACAACGTTTCTCTAGATTGTTCTTGCTTTCCAACTAGAAAGTTGGAAAGAAACTTTCATTCTTTCAAGAAACTTCTTAGAGCAGAAACTTCTCCTTTCTGCACTGAAAATAAAGCCTTACTTTCTTTAAGCTGTATACAGGGCATATACACAAGCTAAAGCTCACAAAAATCCTCGAGGCCTGGCAAGTGACACAGGAGCTCTGGCATCTTTGGGAACCAAAATAATCTCTTCCTCACTGTAGGCCTACCCAGGACCTAATTTCTGAGGTCACTGGGAGTGTCAGAGTGCCTTAGCCCATCAGCAGAGGAGGGGCTGCTCACTCTGCTCCAGTGGATGTCACTGGATCCTCTTTCTCCACCACTTCTCAGATGGCCACCAGTGCTCTGAGCAGTAACAGATGGTAAAATCTGACCTGGCTAACAGATGTGATGGACAGCAGCATCAATGTGTGTTGAACTTGGAGCTGCAACTCTACCTTTTCAAACCTGGCTCCATCTTTAAGTTGCATGGGGACATCCTGGCTAAACAACTTCCATCTTTCACACGGCTTTTTGTTTATTTATGTAATTTTCTCACCCACTTTGTGTGAGTTAACAAGAACAAGAACTGCAGAGCATACCATGTGTGTGCACCAATTACTGGTGTAGGATATGAAAGTGAAAATACCTGAATACTTTGCAGATTAGTCTCCAGTGGCTCCTCTTTGTGTGTTCTGAGTTCATTTTGCCAAATTACTGCTTTTTCTTTTTAGGGGCAGCCTGAGACAGATAAGCTGGAACAGCAGAAGAAAAAGCCATCTGAGTATGAATTTAGTCAGAAAACACAATAAGCACAGCAAAAGTCAAAACATCATCATTAAAGTACCATTACCCCCTACAGTGTATTTGAATGATAAATGCAACATAACCATGCAGAACAGGTAAACAAGCAACAGCAAACAAACTATTTCATAGGAAAGGATGGAAAATATTTGCACTGTTCCTTCAGCAATTGCTTTGAACCTCTTGAACTGAACCACCCTCAAGACTACTGGCAGTGCTTGAAACTTTGTTGGATTTGGTGGCTACTTTGCCAACCTTTCTCCTGCTCCTTTTCTTCAGTTGAACCAGAAAGGTGTTTTAGCTGGGTACAATATCTGCATACACAGACACCTCACTGGCTTAGGCCAACTCACCTGGAGTGTTCACATTATGGGAAAGCTACAATCCAAACCTAACAAAAACTTTGCGTCTCTTGCTTACTCAGGAACTGGGAACAAATGATTTGTCATCAAGATCATATCACCTGCCACAAAAATTAGCAGAAACTTGCATTGAGTAAACTGATGCTGTGCCCTGTGAAATTTCTCTAAGTTCATCAGAATTCCCTGTGAAATTCCTCTAAGTTCATCAGAATAAACACCAGAGAATTGTTTTCTCTCAAGGCCAGCAAGAAAATGTGTGTTCTACCTTTGTGTAAGATTTGGTTAACTGACATTAACATGAAGATAAATCAACATAAGTACACATATATTGCAACTTCACATAGAGCTGGGTGAGAACAGAAATGTTACAGAATGCCCAGAGTATATTTGATTTCTCCTTCTTTGGCATTTTCTTTGATTCTGCTCATCTTTCAAAACTCCAGGCAGCCCCATCAACCAGACACTGCCATGGGCCATATCAGGCACGAGTCCAAGTCTCCTCTAACCCTGGTTCTCCAGGTCTCTGCCTCTTCTCACCATTCTGTCCTGATGACTGCATGGCAGATTGATGTGTCACCTCATCAGAAAACAGCACAGAGATCTAATTAAAAGCCAGATCCAGCAGCAAAACCCCTACACGCTTGTTCCCAGTTTCAAACACTTCTGTTTGCTAAGTTTTTGCCTTTCTGTGAACATAAGGCTCTACACATCCCTTTCAAATAGGTTCTCAAATGCATCTACTGTGCATATAAAGTACTTTCCATAAAGGTATTCTTTCATTAAATATCGCTGAGCTTGGGTCTCCTAGGAATACTGATGCAAGCCTGAGATTTTCAAAACGTGGGGCAATGTGATTTTAGAAGATACAATCTTCCCTAACAGCAATTTCTGAGGATTTTGGATCCCTCTGAAGATTGCTGAACCTGATCACCCAAAATCACTCATTGTTTTTCAATATTAAAGCAAGGCATATTGTGAAAAAGGATGGAGTGGCCACTATTTGGATAAGATGAAGTGATTCACACATCAGTAATATCCCATGGAGTTCAAAACCATGTCCTTTCCTGGTGGACAAATTCTGCCAGTAGCTGCCAGTATATAATCTCCCTATAGTAAACTGTAAGACTAGAGTGGAAAATTATAGATAAAATAAACTCTGTGCACTGAGTAACTGCAGGGAGTCTAAAGCTGAGGATCTAATAATTAGTCTTACCTCTATCAAGGTGCACCAAGATTAAGCTGAGAAGTGCAAGAATGCCTGACAAGACCCCAGGCTCTCCACAGCTGCAGAGATGCCTCATTGTTCTGGAGAATTTTAAGGCTGATCTCAGGTGGAGGGAACAGGAGACATTTCTTTTTGCTGCCATGCTGCTGATGCAGGTGTCTGAAGGTACATTTACCCATACAATTCCCTTCACACAAGGCCCACTGCTGGGTTCCCCTTTTCAGGGCTGCGCAGGCACAGTGAACAGCTCTGGGGCAGCCAAACTTCTGCTGGCTTGTGGCAGGGAAAGCCCAGGGGAAAACTCTCTTTAAAAAAAAGAGATGTCTTCCTTGTAGTTCTTCCATTTCAAGCTCTGCTTTGCACAAGCAAGTATTTTAGAATTGATGATTTACTGGTGATTTTACACACTCAAACAGCAGCTGACACTTCACCTTGCAGATTGAAGGGAACACCCAGGACAAGAAGGTGGTCACTCCTTCCCCATGTTCTAACACACTCAAACAAAACACTACCAGACTGGTGGGCAGTTGCACTCTGGACTCTTTCTCTGGATTTCTCTGGAGGTGTGAGTGCCTGAGCAATGAGTTTATGGGACTCTTCCTCTAAAACCAAGACAGTTTCTCTCTGAAATGTGCAAATGATATGGCATCAAGTTCTTTAATTTTACATTTGCATGATGCTATGGACTCTCAGCTTTCTCCTGCCCTGACAGAAACTGCTTGCAAATTCCCAGTGAAAGCAAGTGGAATGTTCTCACTGGCTGCAAGGAAAGCCGGGATGCCCTTTTTGTTATTTTAAAGTATAGCAAATGATATCTGTTTCCTTGGGCAGCATAAAATACTGTACTTGGTACATAAAAAACTGTTTGACTGGGAAGAAGTACCCAAAACTTCTCTTTTTAGTGCTTCAAGCCTTTTCAATGCCTATGGCCCTCCAGGCAGCTGCACTACTTTAACAGAGCAGTGGAGGAAGAGAAACTGGAAGAAACATAACTGAAATATGAGTAAACGACCTAATCTGCAACACAGATCTGTAGCAAGCCTGGTTTCACTGCCAGTGAAGTCCAAGACAAGTTTCATCTTCACAGCAAGTAGCAGAACATTTTTACTCAGTATTAAAAAGCATGAGCATTTTACAAGTTCATACACTTAAAACATGTTGCCCGTAATTGGGTCAAGTGAGTGTTTATGCCACATCATTTTTCCCACCAAGTTTCATAAAGCTCTTGCAAAGTTCAGAGCTTTCTTTTTTCTGAGAGAGACATTTTCTGAGAGAGACAAAACAGTATGAGAAGTCTGGGTTGCCCCACACCTTCCTTTCTCAAGCAGAAGACAAATCTGTTATTCTTACTTCAAGATTTATTACCTGGGATATTGTTGTGGCTTTCAAGTCTAATTTAATTCACCCCAACGTCAACTGACAAAGCACAGCCTGCAAAATAATATCCCTGGCAGGCTGAAGCACACACACAGGAGCAAATACCTTTATCTGTTCCATGGTTTGCACAAACACAGTCTTTGCAGCCTGCAGTGCCCACCTGCCCATTCTGAAAACCCAAGCCCTGCACGGTACCACTGCTATTTGTACTAGAATATCTGCTATTTGTACTGGGGGATGAGATCCACAAGGAATACCACTTAAAAAGAAATTCTGACCCATAAAGTCACTATCCTACTCCATAGGTCTGTTTTCTGCCAAATGCACCTGGTCCAAGTCTGTCATCATGTGTCCCATCTGCCTTTCCAATGACCCCGTACCGGCAGCCTTATGCAGGTAAATCCCCGAGGAGCTTGTTCCAGGAAGGGCCTCTAATGCTGCATGTGGAGAGGGCAGATGGGATTTGCAGCAAGCCACAGCTTGATTGTCCTGAGAAAATGCCACTCTGTAGCCATCCCCTCTCCTTTAACACATGTATGTGGGGCCCAAAAAACCCCTAAAACAGAGGTACAGCCCTGCTTGCCCTCACAGGGGCTTTAAAGGCCGTGAAAAAATCAAATGCTACATGAATGACATCCAAGAGTCACAGGCACAGCCTCTGTCAGTGCTGAATGCAGTGATGATGATGACGATTTGAAAAAGCCAGACTTTACATTAAGAATCTGACTGAAGGGATTTGGACCTGATTAGAGGGTTTAAGCTAGATGTTTCTTACAGTAACCCAATCTAGCTCATTGAGACTGTCTATATCAAATCCATATTGCTATTTTTACTTCCACAGTGGAACTGCACTACCAAACATATTGACTTGAGCTAGCCACAAAGGAAAGTGCTGGCAAAACTGATCCTGAAATAATTTTAGTTACACAAAATGCCTATGCTGCTCTGGCATATTCTATCAAGAAACAGTTCACAAGGCTCGGCCTTGAAGGTTACACTTATTACTTACATGCACAGAAATCAGCACTTAGGATGAACCATCTGTGTTTTAAATACAGGGGACTGAGGTATAGAAAATAACATCCACCCTCTCCTAAGAAACTGTGCAAAAAACTACCCAAAGAAAATACATGATTTGTGAACTATTACACATTTCACTTTTATTTTCAGTTAGACATTTCTTTCCTAATCCTTTTAGGACTAGAATATCATTAGTCTAATTGAAGACTATGTATCTTTATTTCCTCCCTCCCCTCGGAGCAAGGCCACTCCAATCAGTGTGTGTTCATTCTGCAAATCAGTCTCTGGGAGCAGCGTGCTTTCCTCAGCAGCTGGATGCTGAGATCCACTCAGCTGCTCTGCTACTTGCCACTAAAATGCAGCACGTCAATCACTTGCACTGCTCACGAGAATTAGCACAACACAAGTCTAATTAGAAACTAAACACTGCGTTATCTGCGATGATTTGGAGATGGAGTAAGCTGATACGTGTTTTAGGAACCTGTCTTGCTGCACAGTAGTTCATGATAACACCCACCTCACAGCCCATTAGCAAATCAAAATATTATACTGTACAAATACTACTTTGCTCTTTTCCTTTTTACAGAAGCCTCAGGTCTCAGAAGCCTCCATTACCGAGCACATGTGACTTGGTTATATTGGAACATTGAAGGAAATGGAAAGCAGCCCTGACTGTCCAAAAACAGCAAAATGAAAGCCAGTATACTGTATACTTTGGCCCTGTCTCTAGAGAAGTAGCCCCAGCTAGCCTCCAGACATTTTTCACTGCAATACCTATTGGCAGAACCAAAGAAACTCTACACTGCATGATGCTGTGCGTGGACTGTCAGTCCTTCTGCACTGGGCTGATCCCTTTCACTCATTCTTTCCTGGAGAAAACAATGTAACCTACTAGAAATCCAGACAAGACTACAAACTTCAGCCTGGAATCCAAACACGAGCAGGGGGAAACCTGGCAAAGAGCTGAAGCCAGAGATGTGCATGTTTCACAGTAAGAGAAGGATGTGAAGGGATATGCAGCTGTTTCACTGCACAGCTTCTCCAAGGGGGAACTGGAGAGCACAGACGTAGACCACGTTCTCCCTTCTAGCAGAGATAAACATTTAAAAGCCATTCATTTTAAACAGGAAGGCGTAACATTAGGACATGACCTTTACTTCAGTGTGAAGGCAAGCAACCCCAGCTCACTGCACTGCAGACAGCCAGGAGAGATCCATACTGTTCCACTGCTCTGTTATTACAGGTGGGCTGGATTTTAGATTCAACGAGGAAGGTGCAATTTTATGGCTCTGTGGAAATATCTTTAAAATGCTGGTGGGTAGATGTTTAATGATGCCAGACTGGTGCTGCAAAACATCATATGTAGATAAAGCACTGAAGAAAAAACCTCTGTGTGCCAATGAATGAGCATTTAGGCAAATAATTCTAAACTGTACATGCAGATTTGGTGTCATTACACAACTATTACAGATGCCTACCCTGCTTTTCTTCTTTTAAAAGGGTGCAATTCTGATGCTTTATCATTAGCTTTCTAGCTGGAAGCTGATAGAACTTGAAAGACAGCAAGAAAAGACATTGGAAGATTAATTTACAGAGAAAATCTGCAGATTTTGAAAAGCCACAATCTAATCTTAGCTTGAAAGATGAAACACAGTTCTTGTTTGTATCACATCCTCCATGCTTCCCATATGGATATAGATGTGCAGACAATTTTTTACTGTGGGAAACTATCAGATATCACTTTATATTACTGGGAAGTAGATATTTATAGCAATTTCTTTTAAAAATTGAAGTAGGTCAAAGACTGAAAGGTGGTAAGTTTGGGCTTTTGTGTCCCAGCCTGAGACAGTTTAATAGGTGGATCTCCTGCTCAAAGCTGAACGCTTCAAAACCTTTGAAAGGGCTATCAACAAGTTTTCTAGATTAGCTCTTCAACACTGTCATTTCCAAAATGACCAGTGATTTTTAAACCTTGGCTCACAATTAAAAAAAAAAAAAAAAAAATCGTAATATCCATACAAGCCACGATAGAATCTGGTAATTCTGCAGGAAAAAAAAAACCCAAACCAAAACTGTACAAATATATTAAAGTAAAATTCTTCCTGTTGTGAAACTGGCTTCTTATCAGTAAAAGCCTTAAGTGGACCCTCAGCCTTAGCTTACAATTCCTCTCAATCAGGAAGAGATAGAGAGACAGAGGAACTCCTCAAGAGGTTTAGTCCAGGCTTAGAAAATAATTATTCCAACACCAACTGCAGAGAACCAAAGCTCTGAAATGTGCAATTCTGAAAGCTTGAGAACATTTTTTTTTTTTGAAGAAGCACGAGATACAACCACGACTTGAAAACAGGAACTGTACCCAACTGGAAAAGGTCTTCTGCATTATTTAATAACCTGGAAAAATGCTAATGCTGTATTTAACTTTTGAAAACTGCAAACACTCTTTAGTGAAAAGCAAGTATACTGCTTCTGGTGAGACAGACATGCTGTGCTTTGTGAGGTTCTAGCATTTTCACATAGGCCACTCGCACAAACCTGACTTTTACTAGAAAGCTTTTTTCCATCCTGGAATACTTTTATTGACATTGGGTTTTCCTCAATAATAACATGTGCAAAACAAATATTTCCTGTGACTCTAGGAACTGCTTCAGACACTGAGGCTGGGACTGCAATCCATATCCATAACACACTCCACTGATCTCTCGGATCCAAAAGTGTAGATGAACTTGAAAATCAAAACTGGTGCTATTCTCTCATCAGATCAGAAGCAAATAATTAGGAACATGTTTTAGAGCACCTGGCTGGCACCTCATTGAAAAATGGGGTACAAATTTTTAACTTCAAACAAACCCCAGTTTTGAACAATTCTAAGCAGGAATTACTTGGGAGCTTCTGCTGATATTCAGTTGACTTCCAACTGAGAACATGCAAGAAGTGAAATGACCAGGCCTGCCATGTCCTACCCATGAACTTTTGAGGAGAGCACGTTTTTATATACAGTTCTAGTAAGAAAAAAAACAAAAGACAAAAATCCAAATTTAAAGCAATACTCAACAGCTGGGAACCTATTTGCAAACATTACATCAGCAATTATATCAACATTAACTTACAATTAAATTTTCTAAAAATTAGGAAAAAGTAAGATGGAAAGAAAGTAAGAAAGACTTTGGGAAACACATAAACCTCACAAAGTTTTCCTTACTTAATTAAAGAATGGTGCTGGCTGGCATTGCCAATCTCTGCAGTGGCTCTGGCATGTCTAATTTTGCTGTAAAATTCTGATTTTAGTTTTCTTTCGTGAAATTTACTGTTCCTGTTTAAAGGGGTTTTCTTCCTAAGAGATTCAGCTTCTGTTTATATGCAGATGAAAATGATCTAACTTGGGATGGCTGGAATCATGAATAGAGCCCAGAGACAATTAAAGAAGGGGGTGCCTCTTTAGTGCAGAAAACTAGTACAGTTTAACAAATCAGTAGGATCTTAGTGCAAGGTGTATAAAGGTGGATGTTCTTTTCATTCTAGGCTGGCTTTCAGATTATAAGCATTATGAACTCATTTTTTCTGAGAATTAATTGCCATAGATCTAGGCCAGGTGAAAAGCAGCACAGCACAAGACTCAGAAATGAGAATTTCAGTTAAGAGTCAAAATACATTAATAAAGGCATGTCCTTTATTAAAAAAAAAAAGTTCATACCTACATAATGTATATATGTATGTTTTAGATTGTCCTGTATTTCTGGTAATAACTGTGGTTATTGCACAGAGAGCAGTAATTTGTCCAAACCAAACCATTAACAATTAAGGCCAGGACTTTGACATCGGATCTGTGTGGGCGGATTTTTGCACCCCCGCGGATTCAATGGCAGGATCAAAGATTAGGAAAGCCAGAAATACACTCAGAATGTGAATATTGCTCAAGTCCATCATCTGGCATTTCCAGTGGAGGGAAGAGTCTGCTTTCACTGCCACTCTTTCATCCCAGGGCCTGGGACAGACATTTGCAGAGTAGCAAACGAGGCATTCTTGTCCCACCCTGCCCATGGCAGCCAATTCCTGCCCCATCCACCTCTTCCAGTTACGAGTTAGAGCTAAAAAACCACAGAGCTGGGGCTTGGAGTTTCACATCTCCTCACTATTCTAATAAAATAAGTTTAGCCTAAACCTCTCCTCTCAAGCTATATATCAAACTTATGTTACAGTATTTTTAATTTTTTTTTTAATAGGACTTCCTAAAAAATAGTTCATTTTTATTTCAGCTGTTCTGAAAGTAATCAGAGAAAAACTACACCACTTGCTGGTGTTTATGGTGTGGGGCAGGGGCAGATCTGCTGCTCCTGCTGAGGAAGTCGTGGATGGCTGGCACACAAAAAGTAACACGATGTTATCAAATACCCTCGTTTACCTCGACAAAAGAGAACTTGTTGCAGCAACATTTGGGAATTTTGACTTAAATCATCATCAAAATACAGCTCTCATTCATATGGAATAAAAGGGAAAACACTATGGCTGACATTAAGTACAGAATCAGCCCAGATGATGTTCCCCAGTTGCTTTAATTTGTGGGAGAAATTCAAAGCTTATCAAAAATTCAGCTGATTTCCATGGAAACAGGATTTTAACTTGTGAATCAAAACTGCATGAGGGCCAAAATGCCAAACACAAATTATAAAAATATTTTTCCACATTGAGATTCTTAAAATAAGAGGCAAATAGTTAAACAGAATAGAAATAATGAATTCACAAAGGACTAATTTTTCATCATCCAGACTATCTTTTTTTGTATAGTGCACATCTACCTATATATGCCCATGTTTTAAATATTTCATGAAATGCCCTAATATTAAAACATTAACTTTTTTTTACGGTTTTAATATCTCTAATAACTTAAAAGCAGAAAGTATGTGGAGAAGACACATCAGCCTTTAGTTCAGCATCTCACCACGGGCCAGTCACGATCTGGACTTAAACTTTGCTTAAACTCTGTTTATGGAAACAGCTAAATACATTTTTACTGAGTATCCCAGTGGAAACATTATCAATAGCATTCTCTGCTTCAGAATTATCACTTCACCTGAATACCCACAAAAAATGGATGATTATTCCCCTGGAACACATTGGGAGTATATGATTTCTCAAGGCAAACAAGGCCCACTGTTGTACTTTTGTCTTTGCAGTAACTCAGGCTCTTGCAATAAATACTTGCAGTAACATTTAACATTGGCAGAGACAAAGCTATGTAAGAGCTAGATTATTTTGTATTTTTCAGTATTTCAGTGTAGGAGGTTTTACAGTCCTCTTTCAGTTTACACATTTTTTCATAATCTACAAAACAAACACAAAAGTGCAAATATCCAGTTCAGCCCAAGGATACAGAGCAGCATGTGGTGTTCTGCATTATACCCAAACTGCTGAATTTTTAAACATCTGTCTAGGAAGAGCTTTGTCAGATCACGTAACTTGGAGAAATTTTAAGTTCTCTATAAAGACTGTGCAGTGTTAAGGCTCTGTCACAGCTCAGATTTTAAATTTATGAAAATAAGAGAAAAAGTTTAGCAACATTTTTTTTCAGCTCTTAAAAGAGTGAACAGATTCTCTTCCAAATTGAAGTGGAGCAAAATAAAAAAAATAAAAAAAAATTTTAAAAATCAGTTTAATTTAAATTACTAGGAGTCCTTCCATTCCAACCTATGATAATTTTATCTGGCACATACGTGGTGATTTGTTAATTTGGTTTTTTTCTTCCAAATATCTTTACTATTTCACCAGATCTTTAAGATGGTGGAATACTTATCCACTAATTTTTCAGTTTTATACCAAATTTTCTTTAATAAATAGCATGCACTGCAGATATATATTGAAATACAGAAGAATATTTGTGTATTTGTTCTGCTGGGGTTTATTTATTCTTTCTACATAACCCTGTGTTTAAGAAACCTTCAAAGCACTCCCAAAATAAAATAGCGATGTTACATGTAACTTTTTAAGTCAAGGAATCGTGGCTTCCTAAAGATAGCTTCAAATGAAAGCCAGGGGTTTTTTTACACCACCTTTACTGATGCAATTATATTTAATCACTGTTAAGAGTCAAGATTTTTAGCAGCTAGATGAAGTATACTGGATTAGCTTAATAGCCATATCTTTCTCAGACTTTTTAAAACCTGTTTTTCTTTCCATTGAAGCAGAGAGCGAGGGGATTGGAAACTTGCAGTGATTCTTTTGTAGACTAAAGTGGTTTAACTCTGTCTGCTCATATAAGAAGACAACTCTAATTCTCACGGGTCAAGAAAGAGAACAAACAAAAACTACATTCCCTCTCTACATTAGCCAGAAGCACATATTGTCAGAAAGGAAACGGGACAGAAAACATTAGCTGCTGTACCAAAATATACAGACATAAAATAAAATCCTTCAGGAAATCTGAGACCCAAATCTCTTCAAAGTTTTATGAAAAAGAGAGCCCGTGCATTTAGAGCTAAACTGGATGAATCCATCACTTGACTCAATACCCCAAGGAAAATGCGGCACGTAGTATATTAAGTTAACAAAAAACAAACAAATGTACAGCTAATAAGTCTGAAAATTCAAACCTTAAGTTCCTCATTATAAAAGCCACAAGTGACTTTCTAAGCAGGACTACCCAAACCACTACACTGCGTCCCTAGGGACAATCAGTTTTCCTTCTCATCTTCTTTGCTGCTTTTGTATTGATGTATAAAAGTTTAGTTGTCTGGGGCTCAACCACTTTCAGGCAGCTTTGAGCAGTCACCAGCCTGGTGATGAGCTGACCATACGTGATGAAAGGACAAGGTTAACCCACAGTTTCGGAGTTAGTGTTGGTGTTTCATGTGCCACATGATGAATAACAACATGAGAGGCCCCTATTCTTCTGAAATATAATTGGCTTTTCTTTAGAGAACGGCGTAGAGAAACACAAAAAACCGGGGTAACATTCAGGTCACGCTCAGACAGATTGACTTCCTGGTGCCTCTTTCAAACCTTATCTTCCTCCTTCTCCTCTCTCGGAAATGCAAATGGATCACCCCAACTTTCCTTCTGACAGCTGTGCTTTCCATGCAAACATTTGGTGCCTAACTAGAGATTGCTAACCCAGAGACCCCTAAAGGCTGGCTCTTTGATTCCATTTTCCTTCAGACATGCTGAGCTCCAGAACAGGCTGTTGCTCTGTCCACCTCACCGATGCCCCGTCACTGCCCCGTGGTTTCCTTGTGCCTCCTCCTGCATCCCTGCCGAGGAGGGGAGAGCCTGCTCAGCCAGACACTGAGCCACTGCCCACTGCTGAACTAAACCCTTGTGGTCCCTTCCCACCAGCCCCAAATCTTACTTTATTTTGTGCACTGGCACAGGTTCATCCCTCTCTTCCCTGTCTCCTGGACTTTGCTGTGTCCTGCAAAAGTGGCCGTTGTTTTGCTCCATTTCCTGGACAGTTCAGCTGCTCTTGTTCTTTGATTCATTCCTTTAGGGTTAGACGTTTTTTTTTCTCAGCAATTCCTCCTGTAAACTGGAATCACATGTCCCACAAATGATCCTGTCTCTAATTAGGAGATCTTTTATGTCTCTAACGTACATGTGCATGCCAGAATTTTCCACCACACAATGCAAGCATCTATCCTCTTCTCTGCTTCTTGCTTTTGGGATTTAGAGAAAAGCATCCCTCTGCTACCTCCTGAACATTTTCCTCAAATATTTTTCCCAGCTGTTTCAGGGTTCCTGTGTTCATTCCTGGCAATTTTATTTCACTCTTTCATTTTGTCTGGTGAAAGGGTAAGAAAGCTCTACCTTCATCTTGTCATTTTTATCTCCTTTGTCAGGCTCATGCACAGACACAGCTCTTCCACATGGGCCTGAAATCTTGGTCCATCAGTTTTGCATTCTGAGGGGTCTGGTTCCTTGCAGGGGGTTACTCTGCCTACTTCTAGGTGCCGTTAATCAGATTTTTTCTCTGTGGATCTCTCAGCCTGCCTGATGCTAACCATGCTTCCATGCACACCATGCTAGGTAAATAACATGAGGGCTCCATATTTTTGCAGCAAACTTTAATATGGGTATTCAGAGAGCTTTAACATCCATAACATGTGGATATCTCAGTTGGGTATGACAACAGTAAAATATCAGTGTTTCAAACTGTGCTCCTCTTTCTAAGTTCCAGTTGGGCTCCCACAGTCACTGTGACAGGAGTTTGCTCTCACAAGTTTGGCAGACACTTCCAAATCGCCTCACCTCCGTCCTGCCTAAGTAGTGAATTTCTTTTCCTAGATTTCTAACAGCCCTGTTTAGGAAAGCTACAACATCCTCTAATGGCAAGTGTCCTACAAAGAAGTGATGGTGTCAGTCAGTCCCAAATAAAGAAAAACACTCTTGCTTGAAAAATTCTGAAGGCAATGCTTGACCCTAACAAATCGCCTGCCAGAACAACTTCTCTCTTCTGCAGCACAGCTCCTTGACTCTGCAGCAGACACAGCCTTCTCTCCATTAATTCATGCCTCTAAGAGTTTCAAAGCTCCATAAGCTGAAGGGAAGTTACATTTTAATCACGTATATCAGCTCTAATAAATAGTCAGAGGCTGTGCTCTGGGAAGATGCTCAACCCCACAGGAGCAGAGCACTGTGTCCTTGATGCTGGAAAGTGGGAGCTCCTCACTGTCCCAGGCTGAGAAGCTCCACTGAGTCTCCAGCACAGATGCACCTGCCTGAGCCATCCTGGTGTTCTCTGACCCTGCACCCTCAACTCGGGGCTGGAGGAGGCCAGAAAGGATTCCCAGGGCAGGAGGTGTGTCCAGGCGGGTCCAGAGGGCTGCCACACCCAGAGGCACAGCATCCCCAGGTCACTGACACAAGCACAACAGGGCTACACTTCAAAGGAGTGAAAATTCATTTAAAGTGCTTTATCAGAGCAAGTGGAAATTCTGCAAATAAGGATTCCAGAATTTAAATTGTTCTGCGGGGTCACCGTACGCTTCATTTGGCCTCAAATAGCACCAAGCCACACCACCAAATGACACTGACATCCCAGCAGAGCCAAGTGCTGGGATTCAATCTGCTGCTGCCCCTCTTGGAAGCCTCAGTGAGAGCAAATTTTAAGAGCTGAGTTCCAAGATTTGGGACCAGTGCAGGCTTTTCTTTTTGCAAATGCAATTTTAAGGCTTGATTTAATTGTTGCTAAAAATAAGGTAATAGAAGGGTTCCGGTCTTGCACTATAATGAACTGCAGGCTCAATTGTTTGAAGAAGGAAAATTGCATTGATGAGACTGGATCAAAGACAAACAAAAAAATCAGTTATTTCCTCTTGAGGGTAAAAAATTTGAGAGGCTCACGCTTTTTCAAGCAGCCCTTACTGTGGTTTAGAGGCAGAAAGATCTTGTAGTCACATTTGATTTATTAACAAAACAACAAGAAAAAAAAAGAGAAGTGGGCACAGGAAGACTCCAGTGTCAGA
Organism: Illadopsis cleaveri; assembly: GCA_013399915.1. Lineage (NCBI taxonomy): Eukaryota > Metazoa > Chordata > Aves > Passeriformes > Timaliidae > Illadopsis > Illadopsis cleaveri. Next base: position 251,620 of record VXBB01013593.1, on the reverse strand, counting down.
GAAGGCTCAAAGAAAACCAAATGTAGCAGTTCCTATTACAAAGTGGAACATGTGCCCAAGCTTGCTTTGTTTCAGAAATGAGCTGCAATGCAGACAAGGGAATGGCATTTGTAACAGCTACAACTGCCTGCCATCCCCAGGCAGGAAACCTCCTGCTAAACTTCAGAGGCACCACCATTTTTAATTCCTTGCCAACACATACACTTGTCATGACTGTTGGGATGCCAACCATTTCATGACACAATCCAAACAGCAAGAATTTTCAATCCAGGGAATACTCAGTGCAAGTTATGTCAGTCCCTGTGCCTCATTCCAGAGTCTGAGAATAATACATGGCATAGCCATGACAATTAAATCTACAGACACTTAACATTATTTAGTCTTCCATGCCATTTTTTAATGATTGTCTATTGTAGCCAGTCTACTAAATCTGAATTTTGTGGACACATTATTTCCTTGTTCAATAATACTGAAATTAAAACAAACAAACAAATAAAAAACCAGCAGAGAGGCCAGGTAATTGCTTGAATCCAGGTTGTACAAAAGGAGTTTTATAGATGCATGTCCTGGTTACATCAACCAGCTCAGGAGCCCTAAACTCGCCTGTGATTTGTGAAGCTCCCCCAAAGACAGCTGAGTGGTGACGTGGTATTGATTGATCATTTCAGGCTGCTAAACCATACCTAGAAATGGGAGAAAATGCTGCACTTTCTTTAAACTACTATCTTATAAGCAGTATTTGTAGGAGTGCTGCATGAACTTATGAATTTAGGGCAGTCTGTGTGCCTGCAACCAGCAACTCCACATTTACACTGAAAACATGCCCTTAAACTTACATTTCAACAACAGTGTGCACTCTTGAGTTTTCACAGAGCAGAAGCAGTTCCCTTCCAGAAAAAAAACCAAAAAAAACCCCTAAAAACCTTCAACAAAATATAAGAATCATATCCTAAGTATTGCATGCCTAGGTTTCATCAAAGAATACCAGATATACCTGCAAAAGGGCTCCACTACCTCCCTTCAGCATTCCACCTTTTCCTAGTCTGCTACCCATCTCAAGAATTGCTACAACCCCCTGACAGACACATTGGGCTGCAAGTGTCTGAAGTCTTTGAAAATGTGAGACAAGGCAGACAATGGCCTCAGAACTGGTGGAGTTTTACTCAGCATCTGAGCTGGGTTTCTTAAAAGCCAATGTCTCCCACCTCAGGCCACCTGAAGACAGAGAAGTGACAGGAAAAGGGGAAATGGCTTCACACTGACAGAGGGCAGGGTTAGATGGGATATTGAGAAGAAATTTTTCCCTGTGAGGGTGGTGAGGCCCTGAAACAGGTTGCCCAGAGAAGCTGTGGCTGCCCCATCCCTCGAAGTGTCCAAGGCCAGATTGGATAGGGCTTGGAGGAACTGGGGATAGTGGAAGGTGTCCCTGCCCATGGCAGGGAGTGGAACTGGATGGTCTTTACAGCCCTTTCCAACACAAACCATTCCATGGTTTTGTGATCCTGTGGTTCAATGTAAAGGAAAAATTGAACACTGACCAGAGGTGTCCAGAAATTGTCCTGTTAAAAGCAGCACACCTTTTCCCAGCCAGTTTAACAGGCACTGGTTCCAGTTCCAAGCAACGTGGGTGTGTGGATCATCTCCTGGGACTTCAACCTGCTGGCCATGGGCACTCCACCATACCTGCTGAGGACAGAGGCATTTCCAGAAACCCTCCTTCCATCCAGAGCAGGTTTGTACCCACCCATCTCATTTCATCATCTACAGAGATGGTTTAAATACAGGAATATCAACTTATTCGATATCTATCTATCTATCTATCTATCTATCTATCTATCTATCTATCTCACATTTTGCTTTAGTTGGGTATGGAGCTTCCGCTGATAAGAATTCACATATGCTTATCATTGGTTATTTAAAAATTTGGTTTAACTGATTACTAATATAAGGAAATTATTGGAAATAGCAAAATATACTATGAGACTATGAAAGTACTTAGTAACCTGTTCAGTAATTTTAAAAAATATGATATTTAAGAAAAATTAAGAATATGACTTATACCAAAATCTTCAAGAAAGATCATGATTTGCCCAAAAATACCCAAAATTAACATTACTCCTGTTCTGCCTTTCTCCTGGTTACCCAGAGCGTTTAAGCACCCTCTTATGCTGTTTCTTGCGAGATCNAGGTGTCCAGAAATTGTCCTGTTAAAAGCAGCACACCTTTTCCCAGCCAGTTTAACAGGCACTGGTTCCAGTTCCAAGCAACGTGGGTGTGTGGATCATCTCCTGGGACTTCAACCTGCTGGCCATGGGCACTCCACCATACCTGCTGAGGACAGAGGCATTTCCAGAAACCCTCCTTCCATCCAGAGCAGGTTTGTATCATTTCATCATCTACAGAGATGGTTTAAATACAGGAAAATCAACTTATTTGATATCTATCTATCTATCTATCTATCTATCTATCTATCTATCTATCTATCTCACATTTTGCTTTAGTTGGGTATGGAGCTTCCACTGATGAGAATTCACATATGCTTATCATTGGTTATTTAAAAATTTGGTCTAACTGATTACTAATAGAAGGAAATTACTTGAAATAGCAAAATAATACTATGAGACTACGAAAGTACTTAGTAACCTGTTCAGTAATTTTAAAAAATATGATATTTAAGAAAAATTAAGAATATGACTTATACCAAAATCTTCAAGAAAGATCATGATTTGCCCAAAAATACCCAAAATTAACATTACTCCTGTTCTACCTTTCTCCTGGTTACCCAGAGCGTTTAAGCACCCTCTTATGCTGTTTCTTGCGAGATCTTTTTGTTCCTTAAAATCTTAAAATAAAAGTTCTTTTTTTTTCCCTGATGTTTGATAGAGCTTTTTCTCACAGGACCTCCTGCACAGGAATCCTGTACAGAGACAAAGAGCCACATACTGAAAACCATTGCTGTGTTTAACTAAAGCTGTCGGCGCTTTTTAAAACCCATCAGAAACAGGACTGAATTCACACTCATCTCGTGATCATTTTTCAGCTGGAGATTGAATCAACCAGCTGACTGCACAGATGAAGATTTTCTTTAGAGAAGAAAAAGGTTATAGTTAAAGCACAAAGTTCTCAGAATTTAAAAGATGCCAAAGGAAAGGCTGCCCTCTGCTCAGGAAAAGTGAACTGTTATGACTGAATGTGCCTATGGCAGCAAATCTGAATAATATACTCAGCACTGAAAGGTCACCCCTAATATTTTAAGTTTGGCCACATTTTAAGGAGCAGGTAACAATGACAGTAAGAGGCAACCAGACCCTCCCACAATTAACTTCCCTTGTTTTACTACTCTCATTTCAGTTGTAGAAAGCCAATACCTTTACAATTATCTAACTTTAGGATATGTATTAATCTTTATGTTACATACTGTATTTCTACCCCAGCACATTCCTTCTCTGGGAAAAAAAAAGAAAAAAGGATTATCAGTCATTTCCTGTGGGCTGGAAAGAAATCCAGCTTGAAAGGCTTGCAAGAGCAATTTAATATTGGAGCAACTGCACTGTCCATTCTCTGTATTCATTGCTCACCAGCTGAGTGAAGATCACTTGTGTACAAGGGCATCTGCTTTTCACAGGTGGGTCTGACAAGCCCAAATTATTCCATTTCTCATGGAATTACAAAGAAAACTGCAGCTGAGAGGAAAAAAAAAATCCCACACAACCAAACCTCTTTCTTTACCTGAACACATCCAAATCAACTTTCAAGTGATTTAACAAGCATAGGGTCAGCCTTTCCTCTCAGCTATTATTTATTTTACACTGATAATGTTCTGACTACAAATTTATTTTAATTATTTGTGACAATATCATTGGGCATTACCTGTTTTTATTGTCAACTGGGTTTCTTCCTCAAAATTGAACTTTAGCCTTCAGAGACTTTAATCTTAACAAGATTTCATACATTACAGTTCTTGGAATAGACTACTTCCTTAAAAATACATGAGGATCAAGTTTTAGAAGATTTTAATTTAGTTTCTGATCTTGCAATTTATTCTGAGGTCTAGTCCTAAAGAGATACATGTATTACTAGACTTAGATACGTCAGAGGTAGCAGTAATAACTCACTGTTTTCTTAATAAGAACAACCACCTCTCAAGCAGACTGATATTTTTTCTTTCTCTCCATTTTTAAAAAGATGATTCTTATGATGAGGTATGTGTGCTTTAAATTCAGTGTAAAATAAATGGACACACAAATCTCAGCTTTGTAACACTGCTGGCACTAACTAAAGACATGAACCAAGACAGAAATCATCAAACTGGTAACATTTCCTCAGTAGAAGTCATCCCTCTAGAGAATTATTAAAGGCCTCAAAACTCCTGACCCCCAAGTACCTCATCATCAGATACACAGCCCCAGACTGGTGTTGCAAAGATAAATGGGCTTCACAGCCAATATACACAAGCTGGTTTGGACCAAGCTGTGAGAGGAATCAAATCACAGATTCTCTAAGGGGCCTTAGAGAAACTGTGTTGTGGCAACTCTCACACACCAGTGACCCCCCCCACCAAGACTGACATTTCAGCTCATCTCAACTGCCTCAGAGCTGACATAAAAGATGTACAACCCCTGAAGTTAAAAGGTCTGCCACATGCAGGGCTCTGCCCTCAGACACAGGCAATCCAAACCACTTTACATATTTATACACATGTATGCATGAACGCACAGGTTTTTATGCAAAACAAAATAATACCAGTTCTGTGCCAGGATTCCTGGGCAGCTTTTTCATGTGCTTGATGTAATCCACAGTTGGGCCATGCAGGCTCCAGATCAGCACGATGGATTCCTCAGCCAAATGGTGATTTACAGTAGTCATTTCCAGAAATAGGACACTGATGTAATGGTTACACAAGTCTTTGCCTGTGTTCATTAATACCTCTGGTGTTCTGGGGTGCACAGTGTGGTATTTGTGTCCAGCTATCATTCTTATCTACAGCATTTGGAGTGATAGCAAAGAAAGAAAATAGGCATGCTTTGCCTTTATTGCAGAGGCACAGACGATGGGAGGAGAGTGGATAATCAGATTCAATAAATAAATAAACAAATGAATCTGCATGCTGTTGATTCCCCCACACTTATTACTGTGCATTCTACCACAAATATTCTCTTTGATGCTTACAAGAAAGAAGAGCTACAAGGGCTGTAAGAATGCTTATGCCCATTACTGTCTTAATTATAAACTTGTCTGCCTATAAACAAACGAAAAATAATGTCAGCTTGTAGGCCCAGGCCAAACTCCTATGGCTATGAAGCAAGCATTCCATTATTTGTCATTTGTCATAAGTAGCATTCTATATTGCCCTGAATGTGAACACCTGCAACATTAACAACTGTGCCCAACACGCACAAGGTTTCTGGAATGTGTTTTAGTTATATATGTGACCTAAAACAATCCAGAGGAAAAAAAGTCATGTGTAAGAGAACATACTGATAGCCTCTAGAAAATGCTCTTTATATAAAATCCTATGACTACAGTCATGGAGAAGAGATCCTGATGACTCCCCAGCTGCCTGTACTACATTGACAGAGAAATAAAGAAGTACACTGGAAGAGTTTAATTCACTGAATGTAAGATAATGGGCACCACTACAGAACACAAACCAAAAGCACTAAGGACAAGCAATGGCATAAACTGTACACAGTGCAAATATTGCAGCTATTTGTCAGGAGCTAAGCAAGACAAAATACATTGTCCTACTCAGCAGTTCCTACTTTCCCTGCTTACACTAACACTTATTTTTCATAGTTAAACACTTCAGTACTTTGACACATATTTTCAAAAGAATAAGGAAAACATAATACATCCTTTCATTTTTTTTAATACTAAGCAATTGCTTTATATATACATATATACATTTATATATATTTAATTCTGGTAGTAAACTTGGGCTTATTGTTCTTTCTGCTTTGATTGTTTAAACAAATACTGCATTGACATTTTCTAACAATGCCTTTGCTCCTGTAGACAGGGGTTAATGCACAAACAGGATCCTCTCTGCCCTAGAAATACACCTTCACGCTTTGCACCAGCTTCTACTTTGCAACTAAGTTGTTTGTTCTTTATTTTTAATCTTACCTTAAGCTTCAGAAGAGCTGCAGGAGTCCTGCAGACAGTGGGATGGAAAACTTCTGCTTGGTGACTTTCATCATGCATTTTGAATGATGGTTCAGATGAGTAAGAGCTTTTCCAGTGTTAAAATAATTTCTGCTGTAAATTTTACACTCCTGAGAGGGTGACTACATCCAGGCTGATATGCTGCAAAAATAATAAAAATAACAACTTTCACCACCCAGAAACAGGCAAATATATATCAACTGAAGCAGTAAATGTCTGTAAGGGTTTTCTTTTCTCTCCTTTAGTAACTCTAGGGCAGGATATCAGTATTAGCTATAAGAGAAAGGCTGCTTGCACTCTGCATTTCAATCTTGAACACACAATGTGGTATGTAGACCAGTGAGAGTGCAGAACTAAGAATTTTGCAAAAACAATCATTTTTTTAACCGAGTTCTGTGTTGCAGTTGTAAGCAGGGAAGAACAAGACATTTTTTGTGCACACAATTTAAGTTCACAAGGGCAGTGATTGTCAAACAATCCCCCCAGACAACAACTTTGTTCTTTTTGTATCCTCAACCGGCTGCTCCTCTCTCTCAATCCATGAGCCTCACGATGGCACCACACAGGGCGGTGCTCTTTGTCGGGACACTGCACTGTGCCACCAGGAGAAGCAGCAGCTCTCCAGCTGCTCCCTACACAGCCTGGGGAAGCAGAGCAGTTCCCTGCACTGGGAAAGGGGACAGGAGCAGTGCTCTGAGCTGCACATTGCATTTCAGTGCTGCAGGAAGGACCTGAAGCTGCTCTTTGACTTACACGTCACGTAAAGTAACAGAGCAAACCTGACCCTGTGAACGGGCTGGTGTAGGGGTGACATCACGGCCTCTCAAACATCTTGTGGAATATTTATCACCAGGTTTTTCTGGCAGGCAGAGTAACCATGGTACAGGCTGAGGTGGCACCTCACTTGGTAATTGCATGGGGCTGTGAACTCACACTGGAGACTTCCTCAGGACAACTGTGTGCTGTGTCCAGGAAGCCGGAGATGGAATTGACATTGTAAGCTTAAATCTAAAACAAAATTCATCAGTGGCTGCAGAATTATCACTCTCCCTCAGCAGCCAAGGGCCTCCTCCACACAGCTCAGCTCAGCATAAGCCCATCCTGCACCTGGTGCTCCATGAGGGACCCACTGAGGATGTGCCAGCCTGGCCCTGGGTGAGCCACACCTCACAGAGGCAGGAATTCCTCCTGCCCTGCTCACACAATGCTTGCAGACACCTCAAAGACTCCTTGAGCAGTATTTGAGCAGCTTGACAATTCCACCTTCAGTGGTTTTTACAGTGCAAATTTTACCTGTAAAAATGCTCATCCCACACTGGATAAATATGTAAATAACTTTGCCCTGTATCTTTAATAACATTAAATGTATTTTTTAATTTATATTTAATACAACACATGAAACACTAAATGTAACTATACCCATGTGCAAGACACAAACTCACAGCTTTCTATAGCAACACATATGCTGTTGGACTCAGCAAGCAATTTCTATAGGGGCAGGGTGATTAATTTCAATCCATACTTCTAAACACGTGTCTCAGAGCATTAAAGTATACTTTAATTACTGTGCCAAGCAGATGAGCACATAATAGCAGCTATCATTTCAGAACTTTACAGACGTGGTTCACTATTCCAAAAAAACCCTCTTAGAAGAGGATTTGCTTTACAAAAGCAGCAAACTCTAGATCTTATCGATGTTGCTTTATTTTAAAATCAAATCACAATTTCCTGATACTCAGTATTGTCCTTAAAGCTTCGGGTTCTGCAGTTATGCAATTACATGACACCTAACAAGTTTTAAGACTAAGTATATCTCTACCCGTTGTGTTTTATGCTTAAAACCTGAATCTCAGCAGCTCAAAAACCACTCTGCAAAGAAACCCTACAGTGTTTTACCATCTTCTAGTGCTGTTACATGATTTTCTAATCCAAGCTAATATTTTCTATATTAATACCTGAAATTAGTAACACCACACTATTAATCCAGGAATCTGCTGTGCAGGCCAAGGCCAGCCAACAGCATCAGCTCCTGGCACTGCTTCCAGCTGATGGTCAGCAAAAATACCCACACCCCTTAAGGGGGCTGGACAAGAGTGAGGTGGCTCACAGGGAGCCACCCCACCTGTCCTGGTGCCTGCATCCCATGGGACATCCCCAGCACTGTCCTGAGAGGCACCTGTGCCACTCCTCAGCTGAGCAGTTCTGCAGCGTAGGCAGAATGAGCAGGACCCCCAGCATGACCATCAGCTCTGTGAGAAGAGACTAAGGGACCTGAGCAGGCTTTGGTGACAGCCTCTCCACACCCAACAGGAGGCTAGGAGAAGCCAGAGCCAGGTTATTCACAGTGGGGTGTGGTGGGAGAACAAGGGATAACTGACAGAATTTGAAATGCAAAAGGTTCAGGTTAGAAACAATGGAAAACCCTTCTGCCACCCAGTCAGTCAAGCAGTGGAAGGGGATGCACAGAGAGGCTGTGCAGTCTCCATGCTTGGAGGCTTTCATGACCTATCTGAGCAAAACCTTAAGCCACCTGGTCTCAGCTGGCCAAGCTTTGAGCAGGAGGCTGGACTAGATGCCTCCCAAGGTCCTTCCACTCTGATGGATGGGCCAAGCTTTAGCCTGTGCTGCTGCCCATTGCTGCCTAACTGGAATGTTCTCTGGAGCTCTGCTGCCTAACTGTAACGTTCTCTGGAGCTCATCTCTTCTCAAAAGATTTTATTTGCTCTGTTCACCTCTCAGAGACTCTTACTCTTGACACCCTTCAGGCCCTGCAAAAGTGTCTTATTTCACACCCGTGAAACTTTTTTTTCCCTCTAAGAGCCAGGAGCTTCAGACAACTGAACCCCAAAGTATTTTAGCAAATACTCTACAGTTCACAGGTTGGTTTGAACTTCATCGTTCCTACACAACGAGTAACAACACACACACACAAACACACACAGAGATACAAACAGCATTTAACATGCACAACAGAAGAGTGAAATACCTGTTAAAAATGTTTTCCTCATCATGAACAAAATCCAATTTAGTTTAGGCCATTTTTCCCTTATCTTTTAAAAAGTACAATTCTATATATCACCTTGACATATCTTTTCTCACTGGGGTCAAAACCACTGCTGAAACTGTTGGCATAAATGTATTTCCATTACTTTCCTCCCGCATATGTTCCACATTTTCAGCTCCCAAAGCATAGTGCAGAGGTCAGGAAGAGCCCTATGGCAGCTTCCATGCAGAACAGAAACCCAGAGCCCACTGGCAGCCTGGCCCATGGTGCAGATTTCCACACATGGACCTGTTTTTACGGCTACTGGAATGCTGAGCATAACACCACCAATACAACCACACACAAGGGAACCAAGAAGCAGCAGTGTTGAGCTACCTAGAACCCAAACTATCTGACATTTGAAAATGCTCCTTAGGCTCTTACATGAGGTCCTGGGGACATTTTGGTACACAGACTTTAGTGCTCGAGTCTGAAAATAGGACAGAGGGAACTCACTGAAACAAGCCTTACAAGTAGTTTGAAACACACAGCTGTAACAGGTGACCCCAAAGCAACTCACACACACAGCACAAACCTACCATACTCTTATTAGAAGACCACCTTCCCAAAGCAACTGCTTTAGTTTCTGGAATGCTTCTGCTTAATTTCTTTGTCTTGTCCAGTTGGGCCCTAACTCCATTGTGCCAATACGTATAATTTCCCCCTAGAAAATATCAAATGGACAAATCAGGTCCCAGCTTCTGGAAGCAAGATATTACTGAGCTCCATAAGCTATTAAGGGGTTTCAAATTATGGCAAACAAATCCCTCAAGGCTCACTTAGAAAAAAAATATAAAAACACAGGTCTAAGCTTGCCAGACTGTCTGCCTCTCACATTCACAGAAACCCGCCTCAGAAGAAAAAAAAAAAAATCTTTACTATGTATGAGGTACAGACCATCTGCGATGGGCTTTGAGAGCCAACTTAAAAGTGGGGGGGAGGAGAGTGTTCCCAACTGCATTCACAGTCAGTGAAGAGCTTGAGACTCAGCAGCTGTCTGTGAGCAGGGAAGAGGTGGTGGGTCAGGACGAATGAGGCTGCACAAGACCTGCCAGGGTCAAGGATGGAAAGGCACATTGTTACACACAGACTGTGTGTAGAGGCATACGGAGAACAGCAGCAAGAACCAAGAAAACCTCGTGAAGACAGTAAGATCATCCCATAAACAAGGTATTCCAGGAGCGCTGCTCCCCTGTCACTGCAGAAAAATAAGGGATGATAATATTATTCCTGTGGTTGTAATACAGACCACTGAACACCTCATGCCATAGGAAGTAAGAATGGCAACAGCAGTAAACTGGTAGCAGCAAAGAATATAATTTAAAGAATTCTTTTTTTACCCTTTCTTTTAGAGAATTATAGACATGTTTCCATATCAGTCTTCAAAATTTTCGTAATTCTTTTGACACCTCTTTTCAGTACTCCACTACACATATCTGTATTAGCCATTTACTGTTATGCATACCATACAGCTCAATAATGTTTCATTTCTGAAAAGGAAAAAATGACTTTTTAAAAAAATTTTAACCACTGAAACTAGAGTTAGATTTAACCCTCCCCACCCAAAAAAATCCCAAATCCCATGAGAACCTTTTCTAACATCTAGCAGATTGCTACGCCTTTGTGTGTTTGCAGCTCAACAAACAGGATAGTTCCTTTGGCTGCAAATGAACTGTGACCAGACAAATATGGGTAAACCCTTACAAGTGACTGTTGCTGATTCTGTCAGGAAACAAATCTATTTTACATCTCTACTCAAGCCAAAATCATCACAAGTATTTGTCCCGTTTCATAAAATTTTGCTGGCTTTTTAAACACTACAAATTAAACCCTGCAGTCACTGATATCCCTGGCTAAAACTCACTCACGCCCGTGGGGCCAGGCTGTCGCCTGGAATGCGAGTGTGTGTATGGGCTGATCCTGTAAGTACTTACCAGTGGTGGAAGGGGCACTGGTGAATCTCGCTGTCACACACTGAAATCCCTTTTCCCAGCGGTCTGCTCCACCTGGCTGCTGGAGGTGAGGGCTCTCCACGCCGACTCCACGGGCTCAGACCTCGGGGGTGCTGCAGCAGCTCCGCAGCGAGCGACTCCCTTCCCGGGGCCAGAGCCGGACCTGTGGGTTTGCAATGAGGCAGCTCAGGTGCGGGTTCTGCTGAGGAAGCACTAATCCCCAGGGAAAGGGTGGGGTGGGGAGTTTGGGGCAGCAGCAACTCAAAGCAGCTTCCGGGAGGCTTTGGCAGAGGTTGTCTGGCAGCGGCCCGGCCTTGCTCCTGCACAGAGCCCACACATGCCGGCACCTTCAGCAGTATCTGCACAGGAGGCTCAGGCCTGGCAAAAATCAGGCACCTTCCATATGGGCATGAGGACATCACTTTCGCTTTGCTCAAGCGCTACAAAGACTGGGAGAAACAGTGCAGGAGTGCTGCACTTAAATTTGCTCATTTTTTTAAAATAAGGTCAATTTTGCATACCTGTGCCAATATCTGTAGAAAATTTACTGGCTGTGCCCCTGCAACTCCACACTGGTCTGCATACACTCAGCATCAATTCAGACGAGCCCTTGCTGTAAGAATGCCTTTTTACCCACCTATCTAGGAATATGGTTATGCCTAAGCAGGGAATTTTAAGTTGTTTCCCAGACTGTTCCTGAATCCAACAGCAACCTGTTTATTTTGACCTCAGTTCTTAGAAACTGTTGATGCCACGGTAGAAATATGCTGTGTGTTCCAACAGGCAACAAACAGTCCTAATGAGAGCACACTCCATCTGTGCTGCCAGCGCACACAGCCTCAGCCTATAGCTCGGATACGCTGGAGCTGAGCACGCAGGGACGAGCTCAAGCTGCAAGGGACACCCTGGCACGGCAGAGCTCCCCGAAACAGGCCTCTGGGAGAGTCCTGAGGCAGCCAGGGTAGGCACCAGCAACACTTGCGTTCTCCCCTCCCTGTTCTGAGCTTGCGGAGTACGAGGCTTTTTACGTTTTTTAAACGTTTCAAAACTATGAAGGAAACAAAGCTGACTAAAAAACTGCTCTCAAAAGGTAGAAGGTAGGAGTTAAAGCGTGCAGAACATATGGCACTATTTACAGCCGGCTCGCACGCTGAATTCAAGGGAATTTTCCATCAACCTCGTACTCTGCAAAAGGTACATTACAGAAAAATGCATGTGGGGATCCTTTAATTTCTCTTGCATCTTCTCTTATAAGATGCAGCTGGGGAGCAACACCCACTGGTATTGGTAGCATGAAACGGCGATCCTTTCCTGTTACCAAGGTCTGGTACAAATTACCATGGATTTAGAGGCACTATATAAAAGACAGTGCTGATTTGTTTCTAAATTTGTATCTTGATTAAACTGTCAGACCATAGCACAAATGCAGAGCTCACCTGATTTTAAAATCCCACAACAATAAATTATCCAACTTGAAAACGCCTATAAATGGATCAATACTATGCTTTATGTTTAGATTTTACATCTCAGTCATGCCAAATCAAATGGAATAGAAGCAGCACTTTATATTCAAACTGTAAACTCAGTGTGTTCCAAATAAAACTGTATGGGAGGGGAGACTCTGAAGCAGGGTTTTAAAAACCACCAAGCTGACCAACAGAATAACAACTGTATTATTGTTTTCAGAATTACTTTTAACTGTGTTGTGACAGACAAAAAAACAAATATAAAGGGCCAAAACTCCTATTCTCAGGAACTCACATGCAAACTTGCATCGGTCAGATCAGTGTTTTTCAGCATTTACCTCTGTAAAGAGAGCAGAATTTGGTCTCATCTGTTAAAGTGAAGTCATTTATTCCATTATAGCTTCAATGATGCTGAACATATTTTAACTATCCAGAATTTCATCATCTAGGATTAGTGCTGTAAACACACATAGGCATTGTGGTCTAATGAAAGAAAAAGTCAACACAAATATGCTGCAGCAAAAGTGAGATCAGCCACGCAGAACTTCCAAAAAGTAGCTTAGGAATTAAACTACTATTATTAAAGCTACTGTTATTGAACTATGGCTGTTAGAACTTTCACAGCTTATTGAACCATTCTGCATATTGCAAATATTATAAAACAGAATAGATCAGTTTTCCATCATGATTACAAGCCACTGCTGTTCCTAAAGCTTTTGCTTTTTAAACCGATGTTCTTGTATGTTTGAACACAATTTTTCTATTTGCTTTTACATGATATCCATGTAAGAAAAGAGCTATTCTAAATTAATTAATCAACACACACCCTTCCAGAGAGGGAATATATGATAAAAGTATTACATAGTGAAGTTCAGGCATATTTTTGTACTCTCAAAAGAGGATAATTGATCCTCCCCTCTCCCCAGTTTCAAATGTGGAACTTGGCTGCTACGGGTTCTTTCCCACACAAATCAAGTCCTAGCTCTTTTGAATTGAAACAATATGGGATGATTATTGTGGGAAATTTTTTTACTGTTACTGTAATTTAAAACTTTCTGTACCCAATTTTGCATTTTCTATAAATCAAAAACCCATTTCACTTAGGGCTACAATTAAACAGAGGAAATCAAAGACTAACTTCTAAGCAAGTCTTGCTATTAATCATAGGACAAACTAGTAGTACAACTACTTTTACTGCAGTTCCTTTCTGCCTGAGAACTACGTTTTCATCTGAAGCTCGAGCTCTTTAGAGGAGACTGTGCCACAGATGAGAGAAATTAAACAGAGGTACAGTGAATGGGAGAACACCATGTGCTGTTGAAGATGAGCCTGCCCAGCAATCCAGCACCAGCACAGGGATACTGCAGACACAATTACTCAGGGTCTGACGCTGCCATTCCAGAAGCTACCATGCTTCTTTCTTCACCAGGAGCAGCCACAGAGTCACGTCTGTTGCTTTACATATCTGAACTGAAATCACCACCCTTCTCCTTTTGAAAGAAAAATTTACAAAAGCAGCACATTTCAACACTGAAGTTTGTATTGAAAACAGGACACGCACACGCAAAATTAAAATCGGAGTGCAAAATGAAACCGCGTGGAATATGGAAACGTAGGACTTCTGTTTTTTCAAACTGGAAACCAAATTATGTATTTTTATTTTCTAAAAAGAAAAAAATGCATATTGATCGCTAGACAAAATAAAACATGAATTCTCAAATCAACAGAAACATGTTTCACCCAGCTGTCTTTATTTTTTTCTGTGTCTCTGTTTCTCAAAGAAAAATTTTTATGTCATTTCTTTTTTCCATGTATTTTAGGGAGAGGTTTAATGTCTCATGGTGTTAGTCTATGCAAAACTCCTACAGAGGTACAAGTCATAAAAGTCATCACATTATTTGCAGCAGTACATCTACAATAAGAATAAGTGATACTAGTAACTTACTCATAAAATATATGCTCAAAACAAAAATTGGCTTCCAGTTAAATAGTCTGCAATGTGTATATTCCATGCTAAAGGGGAGCCCTTTACCGATTGCAGAGCAAAATTCAAATGTATCTTGTAAAAACTTACACTTTTTAAAATCAGACACAAAGAAAACAGCTGTGAGGAGTATGAGGCGTTATTGGAAGGGCTTCTTACACAAACCAAATAAAACCTTCCCAACACAGACTTACTACCCTAATAATATAATTCAACAAAACATGAATGGAAACGGTTTCACCTCTGAGCAGAACTAGATTTCAAGAGTAAATTACTTACTGAGGCTATAGATTGAAACATTGTTTTACTATTGATTTTCTTCTTACCTAAGATCTCTCACGTACTTGTAACTTTCATTATCTCTGACAATGAACTCCCGCAGCAATCAACACATCTGTTTCTCAAAAAGTGCACTGAAAGTGCCACGTCAGTCTGGCTGTGGCACCAGGAGCTCCCAGGCCTTTGCTACAGGCTGCTGAGACCTGCTCATCCCTTTGAGCACACCTTTCACCCGGGACAACAGGGAGCTTCCTTTGCCTTCCGCCGATCTGTGTATCAGCCAAAGGCAGGCACCGACCACACAGGAGGTGCACAAGCAAAACAATGCCTGCAAACACAGCTTTGCCTACCAGGAATGTTGGAAAAACTGGATGTCAATTGACCTAAAGGGTAAAGAAAGAAAGAAAGAGTGGGGAAAACACAAAAAATCTAACACAGAAGTTTGGATGTCTCGTGCAAAGAGCACGAGAAAAACCCGGAGCACTCACTTCATGTAGATAGCTACAAACCCTGCCCAATTCCACTGGAACATGCACACCTTCTCTTTTCCTGTTTAAGTTCATCACATTAATTTCTCCCATTTGATCTCAACTGATACTGCAAACAAGGGAGGCGAGCTGTCTGCCTTGGCCAGCTTATGCTACCCTGGTGCTCAGGACACCCATATGCAGCTGGATCTGGAAGTGGGAATGAGAGTCCAGGACCACCAGTTACCAAAAGCACTCCTGAACCAGCTGGAGACACCAAAATAAACACCAGCACCACAGCTTAGGGGCCCAGCAGCACTCACCCAAAGATTTTCAGAGCCATTAATAATCAGACTATAAAACTGCCAAACTGGGCAGAGGAATACTAGGAAACATTTCAGAGAAGTCTGGCTGCAGGACTCCTGTATTCTTACCTTTGGCTCAAAGCACTGGGCATGGAGAGAGCACACAGAGAGTCCCAGTCTGGGACTATATGTGGGTGCACAAGTCAGTCCTGTGCATAAGCACCTGCAGGATTTGGTTTCCACAGGCACATTTATTAAAAATGCAGGGAAAAACTAAACCCAAACAGCTTTTCCAGTGTTTTTGAAACACCCTGGCCTGCTGGAGCCATCCACACGGTGGAACCAGTGTGGCTCCATGCATTCAGCTGCTCCTCACTGAGCACCCTGTGTGTGTCTGGGACACTCCAGGGTGGCCATGCTCTTGGGAATGGACACTGGACACAGAGTGACCCAGACATCTGCTGCTCCAGCCACTGCCAGTGTGGACAAACCTGCCTCCTGGCTCCCAGAAACCAAGCTCCTAGTGCACACAGAGGAGAGGCTGCTGCAAAAAGAAAGGAATCCTAAACTCAATTACATTTATCCTACAAGCAGTAGGATAAAAAGAATAGAGTTGTCAGAGAAAAAAAAACAAAAGAGACAGCAAACAAAACATCTAAAATGTGCTTGTGTCTTTATTTTTAAAAGTTGCCTCCCAGCTTTCTGTTCTGCAGGGAACATATAAAATGTTATGATTGGTAAGTTCTAGTTTCCATGGTCATTGTTTAGTATTCTGTAGAGGTTCAGGGGGGATTTGTTGCTCTAAGTTTTCTTGCCTTGTGAGTGTTTGCAATTTTGTAGTGGAGATTCTCACGCAGCTTCACGTAAACTATGTATATATTTAGAATTATCTACTTTGTTTACATATTTCTTCTCTGGGAGGAGAAATATATTGATGGTGATGTTCACTTATGAGGTCAGAGAGGTAACAACCTGTGTAGTTAATTTTTTGCTTTTTGTAAAAAGTGTATATAAATGGAGTTAGAAATATTAAAATAGAACTTTCCTGCCTGACTTTCTGCTGTCTGCCTCGTCCTTTGAGTGTCCGATACTGCAACAGGGATTGTTTTGTTTTTTGGATTTTTTTATGCAATGATCTACCCAACCTCCTCCTATAATCTTAAAATGCTATCAACATACTAGATTTTAATTACTTGCACAACAGAATCCTAAAGTGGAAGGACAAGAGACCAGGCAATTTCACAGTATCTTTCTCCCAAGCTGTTCTGATCTGACCTGGACTTTGACTTTGGGCATATTGATGCAGATGCTGAGTGGGTTAGTCTCTCCTATTATTTATCAATGCATAAAACAGTGATTAATTTACAAGATAGTGGTGATGAAAGAAACCTCATGGCAAGCAATACATTGCCTTTCCACTTTGGTAAGGAATACTAGTGAATTTTGGGAGGCAAGGCCTCCCAAAGCTATGAGAAAAAGCCTCCATCCAAAGGCAATCAAGGCCTAGAACAGCAGCTATGCCCCGGATCCAGACTATGAGATGCCCCTTGTGCAAGGGCAGTGCTGGACCCCTCAAATTCTGCAGGCTCTGCATTCTGAGCAACTCTCCCTTCCCAGATGAGTGTTCTGTGCTGTGCGTTTGCTGTACGTGGTTTATCCACACATCAGCTGTTTCTCACAGCAGAAATCTCATGGGCAACACCAGATTTATCTCCAACTTAAAAGGGGAAGTGCTGAGGCAGAGAAAGAGGAGGAAACTTGAAGAGGCTCTTACTCTCATACCCACGGCTGAGTGAAAAAGAATCTCCCAAGTTCTCAATCACTTTTCCAGACAATGGCACTGCAATTCCCATTTCATCATGGCCTGATTTCTGGACAATAGCATGTCTAGATGCATATTTTACAAATTAAAGGATATTATAAGAAGAGATAGAAGAATGACTAAATAAACTGTGATCAAAATAATCTGCAGTCCCAGAACTGTTAGCTTCAGTGATTTTGATGGCACAATACAAATTATTCTTTGTACCCATTATTTCTTCCAGTGGCTTCTACAGTAGTAGCTCATGGTACATGACAGACAGAAAAAATATGGGAGCTATCTGAAGTGATTTGAGTGGGGCTTAAACTTTCTGTAAGCCTTGAACTAGCCATCAGCATGAAGGTGAAATTCACTCTGTGAAGAGTGGCTTTATTTTTTTCAATTGGCATTAGAAGCAATACCCACCCGATAGCCACTGATCACCTATGGAAACTCTTTTGTCCTGAGTGCTTTACAGAAATGCTCATACAGAGCCAGAACAGAGGTTGCAAGTGCACTGGCAAAGTGGTTTTTCAGCTTGATCTCTTGGTGTTAATTGAATTGTAAGACTTTTCTATTTGTTCTTCCACTACTTGCAACCTTAAAACTAATATACACAGTTAAGGCGTAGGCCTAGTTTTTCACAGATTAATGTTCAGGAGAGCTTGTTAGTACTTCCTGCTGAACCTTCAATTGCTCTTCCATTTAATGTTTTAGGTTAGATTGTATCTCAGGAAGAACATACTGATGACAAGAAAAGTTACAAAATTCAGGAACTGGATACAGGTGCACTCACCCCCCCTTTTCCAGGTGAAATCCAACCCACTGCCAGGCCTGTGTGGACTCTTTGGCGTATTCAGCTCAGTAGGCATCAAAAGTTAAAAAGCTTGCAGCAATTATTTCAACAATGATGGAATTTTAGTGCTTCTGTGTCCAGCCCAGAACCTTATATGGGTGCAAACCAGCCATATCCAGCTGACACTGTAAAGAAATCTATTTTGGGAAGAGAATTATGCTCATACTTTAAGTTCCTTCCAACTTGATAAAACCGATTGCAAGACATGGCCCACGGTGACATGGACCAAAGGGACCTGCATCAGCCAGGACACACATACATGTATGGTACCTTCCATAAGCATGAAGGTCTCCTTAGAAAATTACACTTATTCTATGTTCACTCCTGACTTGCACTCTGGCATGCTCCTTACAACAGGTACAACCACCTTCCAGCTGGCTTTCCTATCCCAAATCAGCCCTCTCCTCGAGACTCCAGATCTTGTTCCCAGCTGGCTGCACCTGGAGTCATGTGATATTCCTTAATAGATTCTAATTAATTAATTAAATAGAAATCCTTAATCTTCTCTTAAGCAACACTGTTGAGTTTTGATTCCTGAAAGCATTTTGGGGAAAACAAAATGCAAGCACCAGATAGATACCATTTTTATGCTGTTAAATACCACCCCTAAAAACATTTTGTGTTACAGAGAAGTAATCACTACTCTAAAGAAAGTGCTAAATAGCATCTTAAATGTATACATGTGAATATTACACATGCAACTTCACTTTTATTTACACCAAATAGGAGTGCACACATACAAAAAATACTCAGATCTCATACATGAGACATATACATAGTAGAATAGGTTATACTTTAA
Source organism: Illadopsis cleaveri (assembly GCA_013399915.1). Taxonomy (NCBI): domain Eukaryota; kingdom Metazoa; phylum Chordata; class Aves; order Passeriformes; family Timaliidae; genus Illadopsis; species Illadopsis cleaveri. The sequence goes on along the minus strand of VXBB01013593.1, from coordinate 232,503 downwards.
ATGAAATAATTTTATAGAGACATTCAAAGGTACCAATAAGACAGTAGAAATAATTGTTTTAGTATAATTTAAAATGTAAATGTCACGTAATATGTAATTTAAATGTAAATCTGCACCTTAAACCTTCAATCCATCAATGTAAATCTCCATTTAAGAAACAAAATTTCCATGTGATCATGTTAATTCCTCCTTCTATAATAATTATAGAATGAGAAACATATAACCTTCAATTAAAACTGGTAACTAGCTATCTTCATAACAGATCGAGTTGAAAAACTGCTTTTATAAAACGGTTACTAATAAAAATAATTTAAAAAATGTTAATTATTTATTCATATAATAACTAAGCAATCAAAAAACCCCTATATGTCATACTGCATTAAAACCAAAACTAAACCTCACGATGAACCCCTGCAGCAAAATTATATACATCCTTTGGGCCTGTAACAGAGTTTCCATCCATTTTGGGATGTGATAAATTCTTTCCGTGCACCCTGCAACTCATAAATGCATGCTGGAGTAGGAAGAATACTGATTCTGTATTATTTTTAATTTAATATATTTCCGTATTATTCCGTTCCTTAAAACCAGAACGCAGGACTCTGATACTCCTTGGGTTAAACTGGATAAAACAAGAAGGTACAAAAGCTCATTGCCCAAGCCTGAAGGTTGTGCAGAATGTAGCGTTCTTTAAATGCACTTTAAGAGTCATTTGAGTTCAGGCTTCCTGCATCAGGTTTTTAAATTAGTGTTAGCTGGGTTTGAGAGAACAATCCAAAACCCTCTGATATCTGTAGGAGACTTTCCACTGACTCAGGACTGGATATACTATTTTGTTTCCTATAGAGAAATTAGACAATACATCTTATCTGCCAAAGGTAACAAAACTATCATGAGAACTCTCCTTTCTTTAAAAAAAAAAAACAAAAAAAACCCCTGCAACCAGAGAGAAAAATAAATATATACATAAAAAAAGAAGAAAATAAAGAATGATTTATCAAAGAGGAAAATCTTTTGAAAATGATACTTGCTGTATATACAAATGTAGAAGTAAATATACCATAGCTCTTTGTGTTTGGGTAGCAAAACAAATACAGCGATCAAAATCTCTTGGATGCAACAAAACAGCCTTCCTAGCCTTTTGCAGACTGCATTTCAATAAAAAGCACGAGCAGCTCTTAAAAGATTGCCAATGCATTTAGAAGTCCATGTCAAAGCTTCGTGTTCACCAACACAGAACTGCCTGAACTGAAACAACTGTCCATCTGAGACACTGTCAATATTTGTAGCTGCTTTATGGTTATTACATCCTGCAGATGAAAATGCAAATGAACTCTCCCACAGAACAGCCCCTCCTCGATCCCCTATTGCTACTGCAATTCCATGAGACCAGTTACTGCTTTAGAAATTATAACCTAACTTGTGTCAAAAAAAACAGTATTTGGTGATCATTTTTTACAGGCCTCTTGAAATGACTCCTCTCTCTGAGGAATTAACTCTGGTGTAAAACACCTTGGCCTAGCAGGGCTGTGAAAAACGAAAGTGCTCTGCTCTCACATATTTCTCTGAGCTGCTCAGTTCAGCGGCCTGTACCCCCAGCAATAAAATAAATAGACTTGATGGTGCTGCTCCTTGTTTTCTAGCTCCTGAGATCAACTGTTTGCAGGGTACTTTCCTACTTTTGAAACTACATAAAAACAAACAGAAAAATCCCCCACCAAAACCAAAAAAACCCAGAGAAAAATAAAGAAAACAAGACCAGTCTAAATAGTACTATTTTTTTCTAATTTGGCACTCCAAAAATATTTGCCTCTGTAGTTACAAAACCACGTGAACTCTTTTATTCTTGAAATTGAAGCTATCCTCTCCTTTGGAAATGTCTGCTTACATTGACAAAAGAACTTCAGGAGCTGAATGAATGCCACAGCAAACATATCTGTGTGAAGGTATCTGAATAAATAGGCAACATGGTAAGTGTCCCTCAGATTTGAAGTGTGGCAAAATATCAGTCAGCAATTCAAATGCAATCAATCAAGGGCTGTAGAAAATGATGACTTAATTAATATTTGATAAAGGTATATTGGTTATTATAATAATAAATTCATTTTTCCTTAGCTCCTCTTCCTTCCCCTTTGCAAAATGTTCGATTGGTATGCAAAGCAATTTACTTTTCTATTTGTGCTTTAACAAGTTTGAAAAGAGCAAATCACTTTGAAACTCCACACAGATTGGACAGGAGCTAAATGTTTTCCTTGGCAGATAACAGGATACGACGGTTGAGGTTAATTTAAATTTACGTGTGTAAAAATAAATAGGCAGCACATTGCCATCTCAAATCTATCGACTCCTTCCAAAAAGGCTGCCCTAATTTAAATAAAGAATGCATAAGGTAATGCATCAGCTACATACCAAATATTGACCCAACATTCCCTCTTTTTTATTCATAGAATGCTCATTTGGAGCACCAGTGAGATAAAGGTCTTTGGAGCGCCACCCTATTCCTCCCCCCCCCCTTTTTTTTTAAAGCAAACCAACAAAACATGATTCATGCTTAGATGTGTATTTTAGAGCATCATGCCTAGACAATTTTTATGAGAGTTTTGAAAAGTTTTGTGGAAGACCCTGAAAACCACTGTAGCAGTCAGATCTTTATTTGAAACTATTATGTATATAGTCTTAATCCAAATCCCATTTGAAGTCAGTGGAAAAACCCCCGTCGCCTTCAGAGGCTTTTGGATCAGATCCTTTGTTTCCAGAGGTACAGAACAGCAAATTTCAAATGTATGCAAGAATGAGAAGTATACAACTACTAAATAAATGGTAACAGTAATCTGTGAAAAAAGGCAGCTTTTATAAAGGGTAACTCAAAATTATGAGATCTCATATTTGATGGTATTTTTTTTAAAAGACAGGCTGCAAAGGGCCTGATCCTGGGCATTTTATTCCTACATAGCCCTCTACAAATTATGGCGTCTTGAACAGAATTACGTTTATTTTGGAGATCATAACTCAAATTTAAATAAAACCCTTCTAGAACTGGAGATTTAAAATACCCTCTGTGAGTGCAGAGGAATACCTGTGGACAGATTTCTGCACCATTCCTAAGAGAATCACAGGCTGGTTTGCTCTCTAGCGAGAAGTTACAGGCCAGAATTATTAGTGATTCCACAAATGTGCACACAGACTATGTCAGTGAATATCAGGTGGAGGGGGATTGCTCCAAAACCCATCAAACTCAGCTCCATAGAATTCAACGTACTGTGGCTCAGGTATGGAGTCAGATGCACAAACAAGTACAGATCTGCATGGCCCAGTACACTTTACAGCAGATAAACTCAGGACTTGCCGAAGTGCATGTGCACTTCCAAACATCTACCCGTCCATTTTCTATCTACTGGGATCACTGCTGGGGAATGTCTATTGTGCTGGCTACAGGGATTCCAACTTTTTGTCTTCTGGCTGCAAACGTGAGTCTAGCTAGCTGCACGCACACTGAATAAATGAACACTTATCTCTGCGACAATCAAACGCGCTGGGCGAGCACACGCTGCACGAACACGCATGCGGCCACGAAGGAACACGCTCCACAGTGTGTCTTATTTCAGAAACAAAAGACATGCAGTCATGTTTCTAAATTATTTTTTCTCCCCCCTCCTTCTCGGACAGGTACAGGCGCCATAAATCAGCATTAGAACTGTGGCAGCGTGGCTTTGTTGTGCATCTCAGACCTGCACAAGCAGCACCACTGCGAGGGGAGGAGGGAGGGCTGATTACCGGCACCTGCTTCAAGCTGCGAGGGACTGATGCAGTTAGCAGGAAAAATGCCTAATTAGACTGCATTTCCATTTTCCTGAGGGAAGGTGTCACGATCACTGAGCACCCATGTGCACGGCAGACTCTGAGCACCAAGGCCCTGCCAAGGTTTGTGGAACATGTGGCACATGGACGGAGGCCGAGTGCAGCACAGAACCCATTCTGCTCGCAGGGGAGCTGACGAAGCGCTGAGTGGATGTGAATTACATCACCTCCCCCACCACAAAAAAAAAAGAAAAAAAATAAAAAANNNAAAAAAAAAAAAAAAAAAAAAAATTTCTGTTTTCTTTTCCCAACAAAACTGCATGAAACAAGGCATTCCTTCCACTCCTTTTATTTCTCCTTAGCTGCTACAAAAGGTTTACGAATACTTGGCACGTACTATGAAAAGACAGTGCTGTACCCACAGAACCACACAAAATACAATCCAGCCTCACAGTCCTACTCATCTCACATATTCAACAAAGACGAGAACCCGGACTGCACCCACATCTCAAAGAGCCAACTGCCGCTCCATTCTCTTTCCCTTTCTCCTCTCCACCTCCTCCTCCCTTTCCCCTCTCCTTTACCCACCATAAAGTGTCTCTTACCCTAATCCAAATCTGGCAACGTTCATCTGGACGAAATTACAATTAATTTTAAAAAGTTTAGCCAGACAGCCCACTTGCTATCTCTGGCAGTAAGGATCCCATGAGAGCCCACCTGCCTGCAGATCCTGTTCCCGTGGGATCACTGCTGTGCCATTCACGGAGCATGCCTCTGCCCAGCACTCCGCAGCCCTCCCAGGCCTAGAACACATGGACCTTGCCCTTGTGTTCCCCTCATTCTCCACACTAGTAGGTAAAAGCCAGATTTTCAGCCACGATAGGTGGGAGGTTAAGAAGAGACAGTTCATTTATCAGTAACTCCTTAAATTTCTTTTTGGAGGACAAAATTGTATTTCGAGGATTGAGACGAGGGAGAAACACTCTATTTCCCCTCAACTCGCTCTATCTTAGATTATTTTCACTATGTTTCACCCAATTATTACCTGAAAATATGCAAAACTTCATAATTATTATCTGAAAATATGCCAAACTTCATCCTCGCCAGCTATAAAAAAAATCTTTTAATTAAGCAAAGTATTGTCTATGCTTTTCATTTTTCATTCCATGCACCAAACATTTTGTACGAGAATCTTGGCACTCCAACACAAAACACTTTCAAAATGTAAATGCTCCAGCACACATGCATAATTTCTGAAGACATTCATCTGAGGGGCTGAATAGTTCTATCAGCAGTTATATTTGAAGTTACAGACTAAAAATAATTTTAAATTTAAACCTTGGAAATTGCCAATCTAATGAACAGATTTTAATCCCTCTTCAATTAACATGCACGTGGTCTTTATACACTGCTATGTTAATTTTCAGCATACTTATAGAAACCCTCACTGTGAAATAAACCAGGCAATTCTGCTTCTTTCACTTTCAGTGGTAATTTCTAGCAAGCCTCCACAAAATAATGAACGGATATGCGAGGAACAATTTTATATTCCTTTAAGCTAGTCCTCATCAACAAAACAGCCCCCAAGTACTACAACCTAAGGATAAAAAAAAAAAATCTTCTTTAGATAAATAGCATCATTAGGAGCAATATCGCCGAGTACTCTCAGTGAGGAGTGTTCAGTAAAATTTCTCAGTGAGGAGTGTTCAGCAGTTTGTGAACCCTCAACTAATATTTTATTTGCATTGTACCGTGTAGCTGCTACAGGCCTCTAAAAACTACTTTGAAGAAATTAATTTTAGCCATCACCAAGCCATATGCTCCTAAATTCCTTTCTTAATCTACACAGTTCACTAAAACATTCTCTAGTTACTTTGAGCATGATCAGCCAATAAATACTGCTTTACTACTTAATGTTATGAGTTGTATTTCAGTTTATGTTGCCATAAAACACTTCTAATGCAATGCCAATAGGGAGATGGTTTTGATACAATGCTGTCAATGGCCTGAATTTAAAACTATTTTTGTATCAGTCACCAGGTATTTTCAAATTATTTGGGAGGTTTTTTTGGGGGGCAGTGGTTTATGTGGTTGGTTTTTGTTGTGAGGTTTTTTTTTTATTATTTTTCTTTTTAACCCCCCAAATATATTTTTATTTGGTGTATTATTTACTTTAAATTCTAGACCTAAATAAAACTAACAGGAAAAGATTAAAATATTTTACACAAGCCTCCCATTTTTTCCAGTGTGCAGAAAAAGCATTTTGGTTTAGAAATATATATGAAAGGATTAGTTTCCTCATAAAGTCTCCTAAAATATATTTATTTACAGATACTTTAATTTCCACATAGATTAGTCTATATAAAAAATTGAAAATACCTATTATCATAAGTCTGGCAATTTCACAGCAGCAATAAATCTTAAGTGTTTAACCGTCTGTCAAATTGTGCCTAACTCAGTACATCTCTATCCACATGCTACTTCGGTCTATAAATGGCATTACTCTAATATTTAAGTATTCTACTTAAAATAAATTCCTTCATTAACACCCGAAGAGAAAGAGTGGGAGTGTGCGTGAGCATGTGCCAGGGCGCACACATAAAAGATAAAAAGAAAATACACTTTTGGCACTTACGGACCTTATAAGGCCTTGAAAAAAAGTATTTTTTAAATATATGATAAAAATGGTAATTAGAAACTAATCCTGAACAATTCTAGGTATTAAAAATTTTAAACATGAATGCTGAAAATATTTACGTTCAAATTCACGTCGCTAAGAAAATCAGGAAACGTAATTGTGATGAGATACAATGACTGAAGAGCATCAGATAGTTACCTGCAAAGCCAGGAGTTGAGCAATGCCACCAGGTCCCTTCTCTCGCCTGTGTCCCTACAAATAAACCCCATGCACTGCCTGGTGGCTACGTTACAGCTGCTCTGCACAGGGATGCTTAATTATCCTTCACACAGACAGAAATATTAAATGTAAAAAACTTGCACCGCCCAACTTTGTTTCTTCTCTTAAGCTCCCTTCTATTTTTATTTTTTAGAAGGGAAGGGGGGAAGCGCCATTCAGGAAAGCAGCTATATTGTGCTCAATGAAGGCAGGACTGGCACAAGTCCTAGAACATTTGCATTCAGAAATAAAAGCTGTGATCGACCTTTGTCTGCTAAGAAAATGAAGCTTGCTGGTTTTAAACAGGCTAGCGAAGGGAGGGGCAGACTCGATAGAGAGGGAGAAGAGAACCTAAAAAACAGCAACAATAGCAAATATTAGTCTATCACATCCTTAATAGGCAGCAAAGCGATCCTCCCGAACGAGCCTGGACCTCGCCGGGCTGATAACGCACTCCTGGTTAATCATAAATTATCAGGCAGACGCGAGCCAATGTGCCGGTCCCCACGTAGTTCCCGAAACTTGATTTTCCCACTTGGCATCCCCTGGCGCTCCGGCGGGAGCAGCTTACCCTGGCAGGGCGGGACGGCGGCCCGGGAGCCGCCGATGGATGCGGCGCTGGGTGTTCCCCTCGCAGCTCCGCAGTCTCCGGGAAGGCGGGCGGGAGGCTCCGGGCGAGGCGGCGCATCTGCGCGGCCGGGCAGGCCCGGGAGGCGGCCTCGCCCCGCACCGGCCCCGCCGGCAACAATGGGCGGCTGCGAGGGGTGGCAGGGACGGCGGCGAAGGGAAGGGAGCAGAGCAGGCAGAAGGGAAGGGAGAAGANTTTTACTTCTTTTGTCTGGGAGCTGGCACCTGTCCCAGAGACGGCATTTTACTGCACATCCCCTTTTCCCTCCTCAGCAGAGAAAAGCAGGGGGGGAAGGTCTGCAAGGACGAAACAGCCTGTGCACCCCCTGCCCTCCCCAGACATCCCCCCCATATTTCCTTTTCAGCCATGGTCCAATTACAAGGGGTTTGGAGGGATATCACACGCCCTATTTCACATGGCGCAGATACCTACGGCCATTAAAAATGTATTTCTATGAAAGAGAAAGAGAAAGGCAGAGAAAGCAAGAGGCTCGTTCCCCGAGCAACACTGTGCACTGGGACTCCGGGGAGGAAGATCACCAGCAAAAGCACTCATCCTCAGAGCACACAAACCTGCAAAGCCCGAGTCACTGCTCAGGCAAAGNGAGGGGAGGGAGCGAGGGAGGGAGCGAGGGGGGAGAAACGGAGGGAAAGAGGAGGGGAGGGGAAAAAAAGAGAAGCGTGTTAAGCTTGTCTGGTAGTTAACAAGTCTTGAATGAAGAATGTTAGCAAACAGACAAACAGCATGTCTGATGCATGCTAATAGTCCTGGCTTCACCACTGACAATATGAATAATTCAGTAGAAAGG
>VXBB01013593.1:123271-202267 GCA_013399915.1 Illadopsis cleaveri | reverse complement strand
CGGGGGCTTCGCCCGCACCCCCTGCTTTCCCCTCTCCGGGCACAGCGCAGCTCAGCCACAAGGTCATGTGCCATCGGCCCGACGAACAAAAGCCCTTCCCTCGTTATTTATTTATGGTTTGGGGCGTGTTCCCGGTGAGGAGGAGCCTTTGTGCGCGCAGGTTTCACACCCACCGGGGCGCAGCGGCCGCGGCTCGTCCAGAGGCGCCGCGGGACAGCCCGCGGGCTCATTAATAATTGCTCGCCATCTCCATATTGAAATTGCGGAGCAGCGCATGATTAATTAAGGAGGGGAAAAAAAGAAAGGGGCGAATGAGGGAGGCCCGCGCGGGCCCGGCCGCGTTAACCCCTTCGCGCCCGCCGCCCGGGAACTCGCCGGGAATATTAATTAATTCTGCTGTTTGCGTGTCGTTAGGCGACCACGTGAGGCCTCTGGCACAGGCTCTCCAGAGCCGTCGACTAATGAACAGAATTTCCTGCAATCCGCTCATCATCAGCTTTTCATTTGGGGAAAAAAACCTTACCAAAAAAATTCATAAATCTTACTGTGATTGTAAATTAAAGTATTCTCATGCAGTGAGGTTAAAAGAGTATTTACAAGGTTATTTATATAAAGAGCTATTGCAATTAAAATCCTACGAAATGTGTAATTTAAGCTCATCCGAGTGCTCCAAATCACGAAAATATTTCCCATTGTAATGCTGTGATTAACTCGCACGCGGAATCGCAGATCCTCAGACAGAAATGGGAGCAATAAACACGCTCTATACAGGAATCAAAACATTTAACAACCATTTTTCAGAGCGCTNCCTTCCCTTCCCTTCCCCACCGTGTGCTGCCCCAACTCACCCTCTTAACCCTGTTCCTTTTGCAATCCTTCCCTTGTTTTACATCCAGCTGCCCCAGAATTTCACCTGTGACTCTTTGGCCATTTATTCCCATTTAATCTTTAATTCCCTTGGTCATTACTTAGCATCACTTACAGTCTTTTCTGCAGACGGGCCCTTTATTTGGCTGGGGGGTGTGTGGAATAGATGGACTGTGCACTAAACTAAAGCATCTTCCTTTGTGAAGCCAAGCACACATTCATTTGACTTACTAACCCCCCTTTTTTTTGCAGAGTATGAATTCTGGCTGTCACCTGCTGGGTGGCTCCAGCAAGCAGAATTTATCCAGGCACGAATCAGGCCAGGTATCCTCCATCTTCTCAGCATGCTCAGTCTGCAGCATGGTACCAAATTCATCCTGAGCAGCTGTAATTCCACTGGCACTGTTCAGCACATCCATCAACGTTCTGCCCAACAACAGAAAGGACAGGCTTCGAACTGACACAAATTCCTATATAGAGCCCCACTTTTAGGACCTGCTAGGTAATAATAACTCGTGTTAGCGATTTTCCCCATCTGCATATTAACAGATGTGTGTTTGTCAGAGTCCTCCCATTTCCTCTAAAGCATTTGGTGACTTGGAGAGAGCTGAAACACCAGTGGGTTGATCAGGGATGACAAAGTTTTGTGTTTTTCTTCTACTGCTGACATTCTATAAAAGTTTTTACTGGCTGCAATCTGTTTATCCTTGTAATAGGTGAAGCCACACTGGGTAACTCAACGAAGTCATGCTGTGACTACCTCTGTCAGGAACATTTTCATCCTTTCACAGATCAGAATAAAGCATACTCTGCCATGCAGTACGAAGAGCAACTTGTTACACCTGAAGGTTTTGCATTTGAGGTGGCATCCAATAAAGAAATGAAGTGCAGACTGAGCAAACCACAGCCCATAAAGACTTGGAAAGGCAGGCCCCAATTCTTTAGATATGTGTTTGGCTTTAGGGGATAGAGAATTCTTTGGAGGATATAATCCTTTAGCTACAAAAATACTAAATACTCAAGTCAAAGTGAGTAAAAGCTGCCTTCTTTCTTACAAAGTTTGCTCAGTGTTGTCACAAGAGCAAATACCAAATAATTCATACAAGCGGAAGTTGCATATACCAAAATGTTCTTAATTTTCAGTGTCCTTTACTGCTTTTTCTCTGGTCTAAAGCAGCAAGGCATTGTCAGAGCTAATACAATAAACAGTCAAACTCAAGGATGGAACATAGCAGTAAGACTTTTATTTCTCATTTATAAAATAATTTTTAGAACGTGTAAAAACATGCTAAATAATTAAAGGTATACTGAGGTATTCAAGATGGAGAAGTAACTAACAATTTTAGTATATTTTTTCTCATTTTTTATCTACATGTTCAATTACAAACTTCCCAGTATTATGAAGCTTATTGGAACTGGCTAGTGATTCCAAACTCCACATGCTGCTTTGAAATTCTCTCTCTGTGGTTTGTAGCTCAAAGGGGTATGAGGAAGCAACATGGTTGTATATTATTAAATTCTAATGGAAAAAAATACTCCCTTAAAAACCTTCACTGCTATATTAAATGATCCAAAAAATGAGAGGTGGGGCTGGCATAACTGCCAGGTGGAATGACTGCCAGATGCCTCCTATTAGAAGACTGCATTTTCCGTTGGTTAAAGAGTTTGCCAAACTTCAACTGTTTGGTTGAAAACAGCCCTCACCAGGTGTGTGCCTCGGGGATGACTTGTTTGAAAATCTTCAGCCAAACATCTTAGGCCTTTCTGAGAAGGAGCCTATCAAAGACTGGTCATGCTGCCAAATCGTGGAAACCTCTTTGAGCAGCTCCTGCTTGCCCATGTTTGGAGCAGGGGCTAGGATGGGAGCGGCCTGGTAAGGAGGTGGAGTTTGCTGCTTCACTCTGGCCAGGCTGCCAAGGTGAGAAAGCCTCAGCTTGTGTATGCTCGCCAGGGGCTTCCTGAGGTTTGTCAGAGAAAATCCCAAAACCCTCACTTCCACAAACCATGCTGCTGGTGAGATGGAGACAAACCTTCTGCCTGACACCAGAGCTCTGTCATTCCGCCTGGGATGGTGGAACTGTCTGCCTGGGCTCCACAAAACCACTGTCCTCCGCTCTTAAAATCTCTCCTGTGGCATCCAGGCAGCCTAGTGCAAGTTGCTCGATTTCAGTATGGAAGAACTAAAACTATTAAACCAGGATACAAGGAAAAGAGGGGAGAAGGGCAAAAGTAAAGTAACAGAGACTGGCAGAGCAGGGGAGGCAGGCTGGGTGCAGAAGGTGAGAATAGACCCTGTCTGAACAGGGAAACTATTTGCAAAAAGAAACTGGGCATCTTGGCTGGGGAAGCAAATGGGAGCAGGTAGAGAATAGTGCTGACAAGGCAGGGCATTGTCAAGGGAAAAGAGGGAATCACCACCAACTGTGTTGTTTATGGAAATGTTTGAAATAGAGAACTATCTTCTTATTGCCATCAGATGGCTCAAGTAGCACTGTGGGATGGTTCAGAACACTCCACTCCTCCTGATGACTCATTTGGATCTTAGCAGACTGCTATAGGATAAAATCTCTGTTCATGCCATTTGCTATTAACCCTCTCACCTGACTTGCAAGAAACAACTTGCTCAAGCATGTGTACTGACACACAGACACATGCATACTCATGTCAAAACTATATTGAAACAAGGGTTAATCTTGTTCAAAGAGGATTAAAGTGTATTGAATCAAGTGGAGAAAAACAGAAATAAAATCTGCTGTGCAGCAAGCAGCATTTCTTGTATACAGCCCTTGTTTGTATGGCACAATTCTCACTTGCAGGCCTTCCATCTTTTCTGCTAGGGCCCAGCTTCAGGAACTGGTTGAAACAAAACAATGCCAATATTGGCAGCTACCCTATTTTGTATTCTCCTCACTAACAAGGTGCAGTTCCATGTCTTATTTGCTGGATGCTTCTCAAACTACCCATTGGAGCCTGAATTACAAGGTTTTCCTGTGGCACTATTTACCACCGTGGTCCTTGGATGCTTCTCGGAGATCCTCTAATTCATATTCATGGAAATCCCATGAGCTAAAGGAGAGATACTACCCACATTTTAAGGGTAAGATTTTGGCACAAGCATCCCCTCCATCCTGGGAGCCCAAACTCCTGGTAAAGCACCACAGATACTGGCACTGTGTGCTGGAAGCACCTTTCCCCTGGATCCCACTGGCAGGGGAAAACCCTTGCCAGAGTTCACAACCAAGGAGCATATGAAGAACCAACATTAACTGACTTACAATTTTTTAAAAACAAAAAGTAAAATACCTGCCCTTGTGGACTTCTGCCAAATACATGCCCTTTGTTCTATACAAGGCACAGTTCTAAAGCAAGCACTACCAGGCACTAGGAGGTTAGGGAGCATTTCCCATTATCCCAGGTTAACAAAACTCGTTTTCTCCACGTTATCGTGCTGGAACATGACAGAAAATAAGATCACTTTTAAAAACTATTTTCTGTTCTTTAGTATCTTCTTTTTAAGTTGGGGAAGGTTTGACCCATAAATTTTGTACAGCTGGCAATTCCAGTAATGCTTTGGGGGGTGTAATGGGCTGCTGAACATTGCTGGTTTGTGTCCAAGCAGACACAGCAGGCTCTAGCTGAGATCCACAGCTCCTGTAACTGGTGACAGCTCCGGGTCCACATGGACTCACTTGGTGTGCTGAACTGAGGGCAAGGGCTACCAAGTGACCATCAAAACCACCTGCCAGGCCAAGGTCATGTTTCCTTTCCCTTTGGCACTAAAGAAAGACTGAGAGTCTGCAGGGAATGCACATTGCTTTCACACTGCCCGAGGTAGGAGGATCCAGGTCAGGGCAGCAGGGAAGGCTGCAGTGCACTTACTTCTGAGTTTGTGGTTATTTTGGATTATTGTTCCAGTAACACTTTTTTCAGCTTCTTCTGAATTTTCACCTTTTTGGAGTACTTTCAGTGTTTTGAATGTGCCTAGAGCTGAAAGTCATAAGTCAAAGAAACCTGTAATAACATGAATGCTTATGCTAACTTTTACTGGAACTTTGAGACACCTCTGGAAGCAAACCTCTGAATGGGATAAATCCAGAAATCGCAGGCAACGTGCCTTGTGCAGTTAAATGGGAGAGTATTTACAAAGAAAATCGTTTTTCAAGGCGACTGAGTTTGGCAAGAATTCACCGCAAAGAGATTGAACCATAAATTCCTTTTTGCACAGCACAGGAGACCTTGAGCCCCAAAGAGCAGCTGAGTCTTTGGCAGAAGAAGCTTTGACATTGCAGCATAATGATGCCAACAGCAATGACCTTGCACTAAGTGTGGTCAGATGGCACCTTCCAGGAAGACACATGGTATGTTTTAGAGAAGAGCAAACAGTTGCCTGAACATGTGCTAGACACAAATGACTGAAACTCTGATGGTATGGGCAAAATGTTGCTATTTCAAACACAAAGACCAGCACCTTCTCAGTGGAATGGTGGTGGCCTTTTGGGGTGAAATGTTCTTGCTACACTGTTATAACCTGAAACCAGCCTCGCTCAGGGCAAGCTTGACCAAGGCTGAGAAAATGATTTCAGGAGAAAAACAGTTAAAATAGTCCAAACAAAATCTGTAAAGGACTAGAGTATTATTTTGAAGGCATGCTCCTGATCTGGAGAAAGGAAAATTCAAGTTCCTCCTTACAAAGTATTTTTTTCATTCTTGCCTCAGCTCAGGACTTCTATTTCTTCTATTACCAGAAATATATGTATAAAAACCTGCTAAAACCACATCCTGGACTCCTAAATGACCTATGTGAAACAAATGTCCTAAATCAGCTGGAACTGTTGGCTAATGTGAGAACACTTTCAAGGAAAAAACCCAACAGAAACAAACTGAAGAACCTGAATGTGAAAGCAGCTCTTTCATTTCCCTACAGAATGCTGGATTACTTCTGATAAAATTTGTACTTTATAAAAATCTGTTTCTTTGGAGAAGGTACAACTCACCCCCCTGTACTCTCATAATTAGAAGAAAAATGAACCTGGTAAGTGATTTATTGATGAAAAAGTAGGGAAACAAACAGTTAAACTTCTTATGTTCACAATAGACACTGTTAATTTTGAAAGAAAAATATTAATTTTGAAAGGCAAGTGGAAAGAAAAGGAGCTTAGGAGATGAGAAAGTACTGGAGCTTCCTTCTTCATGTTGTTTCCAACATTCAGCTGCAAGTAATCCTCTGTATAAAAGTCATATTCTTCTTATCTAAACCTTGTAACAGTAGTATTCACATCTTCCAGAATAAGACATACACTCTTAGAAAGTAAGGCTGATATCCAAATAGAAGAATAACAGAAGTGGGATAAACCCCCAGATATCCCTCTGTTCAAAGGATTAAAAAGTCAAAATCAACTACCCCCAAATTTAAACCAACCTAGCTAAGTGTTATTTCCTAGCTTTGGTTTCTTTTTGTCACAACATTGTTACTGAAACCTGGATTTTGGTTGATGAATTTACTTGAGCACAGGACTGTATGACAAGCAATGTTTCTGCATTTTGCTGTATGTCATTAGTTTCCTCCCCATAAACCATGCAGGCTGTCACTCAAAGATACTTTCCATGCGTTTTTTCAGTCTCAATACATTAAATTTTGAATTATTTTAAAATAAAGAGTGAAAAATGAGCTGGAGTAGTGAAATCAGGGTTAATTCAATTGCACTTTTAAGGGTATCCTGACATTTGAAAAAGTGGCCAAGCACATTCTGCCTGCTTGTTTTGATACAGATACATCTGTCAGGAATTCGTGCACAAGCTTGTATGGGACTCCCAGGATTGTGTGTGTTGTAAAACAAATCTGTATTGGTCTGCTCCCAATCTAAATACACTTGTGACTAAAGCTCTCACATGCAGATAGAAATCTAGCAAATCAAAGTATGTTTTCAGGAGCTGTAACTTATTGAATTTACATACAAAATCTAACAGGGGATGGAAAAAAACATACATCAAAGATTACTTGAACTCTACCGTAATACACTCCTACCATTAGATCTTATTTTATTGAATGATTCATGCCTTATTGGCTTTTCTAGATTTGCTTTTATGTTTCTGCCTCGCTATTTTAAGATGCATTATCTTTAATCCAAAAACTGCCATCCTACCTAAACCTATTTAGAGTTTTCTATGATTAAATCTCATTGAATGAAGATTAGTGAGAATTATGGCTCTTTCACAGCACAGTCTGAGGGAACACACCAACCACAGCTTGGCATAACCCAAAAATGCCTTGTCCACCTTTTACATTTTACAACATCAAGATGTGAAGCTATAAAATGGGAGGGATTTTTTTTTTTTTTTTAAACTGAGAAAAACTGATGGGAGATGCACTGATTTGTGTTCAGCTTGTTCCTCACAGCAGAAGGCCTCACAGTTTTCATACCTTTGTGCATTATTTGTACCAAGTGCAGAACAAAGGACCTGTCACCTCTGCAGAGATGCTGACAGGGACCCACATCTCAAGGTGGAAGGGGGCTCAAACCAGGACAAGCTTGGACCACAGACCAGTTCCTCTGGAACTTGACTGCTTTGCAGGAAATTCTCTGATTTGGAGCCACCACAGATGGCTGAAAATCTGTCTGCACATGTAATTAGGAGAAAATGAACAGAAAATTGCCATTATTTGGGAAACACCAGGGCACTAACTGAAAAAAGTCCATTGAAGCTTGTATATCCCATACTTTCTGTTCACCTCAGATAAAATTCCACTCCTCATTTAAAAACTCCTAGAAATTATTTCTTTGGTCATTTAAAGAACCTGGAGCATATTATGTGGTTTGCAGTTATCTGAATTCCTGAACTTTGAGGTGGCAGCAGTGGACAGGGACTCTGACTTTGGGCCTGACCATGTTGAGTGCTTAGCAAAAACAAGGATTTGAGTCTAATGCCTTTTGAGCAACAGCCCTTTTTACAAAATAAGTAAAAATCTTACATATTTGTAATATACAATCTCAAATTTTAGTTGAAGAAATAGCATTTAAAAGTTATTCCTCTGCAGAGCAGTTAACAAGTATTAATTAAAAATACCCACACTAACTTAATCACCTTATTGAGTAAATCAAACATTTTCTTTAAAAAAATACATATAATAGTTTAATCTGAATTTTCTCCTGAAGTTCTGAGTTAGTGCATGATTATTTCTAATGGAAAATCTCAGTATGCCTTTTCTGCAATGAAAATGTTTAGAAGATAAAATTCTTTTAAAATATTTTTTCCAACATTGCTAATTCCTGATAATTAAAAAAATATCATCTTCTTATGCTTACTGTATTGAACTCAGCATTTTGTAAATAGAGAAGTGTAAGATTAAAAAAATCCATCTGTGTGAGGTTTGTTTAATAAAAGTACTCCAGTTACTGGTCAGTTACTCAGTTACATCAGAGTACATGGAAAGCATGTCCACATTCCTTTGAAAAACAGCTTCTGTTTTTGAGGTGTGTTTTAGTGGCAAAAGAATATTAGTTACACTATGAGTTGTTCATTTATTGAAGTGCAGAAGATACAGCCTCAGACACTACCTGAACTGCTTGCTGCCTGAACTGTGCAGGCTCCTGCTTTGCCAGTATTTCATAGTATGTTTAGCTGAATAACTGTATTTTCAACATTACAATGGGGTGGAGTCACTTGACTGGCACTTCATGGGAGCTTTGGTACAAAAAGGCCCAAAGTTATACATGGGGAAAAACAGGCATAAATAAACGAAAAATAAAAAAGTCTCTAAAACATTTTCCACCCTCCAGCACCCTCCCTAATTAAGGGCATGAGAGAACCTGATGTCATGAGGAATGTGGGAGTCCCTTGGGAGTTTCAGGGTACTTCCCCTTCCCCTTCTCTTTTCCCTTCCCTTTCCTCTTTCCCTCTCCCTTTTCCTTCCCCTCACTGACCTCTCACACCACTCCATGGGCTATGTGCTGTTTACTGTGGTTTCATTCACCTCAAGTGACCTTAGTGGCTCAAGCAGCACCTGAGGAACGGCTCTGTCCCCTCTGCCAACCACTCCAGTGCCAAGAGCAGGAGGTGACAGAGCCCCAGCTCTGCCCAGAGCAGCCCACACCCTCTGAGGACACTGCACCAACCACCTGTGGCTCAGCAGGACACCCAGAGCTGCCAAGAGGATACAGGGAAAACAAATGTCAGTATGTGAATGTCACGGGGCCACAGGTCGGATCTTCTCCCCAGTCACAGACCTTACTCCTCAGGACTTGAAAGGACTCAGGATTTGTGCTGGTTTTGGCTGGGGTAGAGTTAAATTCCTCCCCAGTAGCTGGTAGTGGCTGTGTTTTGGATTTGTGCTGGAACAGTGCTGATAACACAGGGATGTTTTAGTTATTATTTAGTTTAGGCATGCACAGAGCCAAGGCCTTTTCTGCTCCTCTCCCACCCCACCAATGATGGATCTGGGGGGCACAAGGCATTGGGAGGACACACATCCAGGACAGCTGACCCCAACTGGCCACAGGGACATCCTGGACCATACAGCATCATGCCAGTATGCAAAGGTGGGAGGAAAGAGGGGATATTTGGAGTGATGGAGTTTGTCTTTCTAAGGCACTGTGACTCATGATGGAGCCCAGCTTTCCTGGGATGGCTGAACATCTGCCTGTCCAAGGGAAGTGGGAAATTAATCCCCGGTTTTACTTTGCTTGTGCACACACGTTTGCTTTTCCTATTAAACTGTGTCCATCTCATCCCATGAGTTTTTTCACTTTTTCTCACTTTTTTTTCCAATTCACTCCTGTGTGCCAGGGACATGAGGGAGTGAGCAGCTGTGTGGGGCTGAGTTTCCTTCTGGGGTTAAACCATGACAGAGTTTCTCACACAATGAAACCCTTGTTCAACTGCAGAGGGAAAGGCTACTAAAATGACAAAGCAGAACCTGTATGAAGCAAACTACAGAAGAAGCTTCCCCACCCTTCCCTTTCCAGGTTGCAGAGGAGGTTCTTTGCTGGCTGGTCTAAACACTGGTAACTCAAGGAGGATCAGGCTGTTTCACATCACCCTGGGACCTGGGCTGTGCAGGGACGAGGCTGGAGGCAAATATCCCTCTGAATACAGGTCTGATACAGTCTTGCTGGAAGGAAGACAGTGTCTGGGCTTGAGCTGTCATTCAGTTTAACCATCTGGTATGGAAAAGCAGAGCATGTGGTTCAGCACTGCAAGCTCATACTTGTTTCTAAGTCATCATCAGCCAATACCTAGTTCCAAGCTCCATGGTGAATATTTGAACACTTACACTGATACTGTGCAAAAGGAACTTTTTAATGGAAAAAATTGCCGCGCGCATCAATTGTGGGGTAAACATCTTACGCTTCAACAAAAACCTGGCCAAGGCAGTGGTCAAGGTATGAAAAACTGCAAAGTACAGTGCATTATTTACAACTTCTAGTCACTTTTTTTTTTTTTTTAAGATGGGTTTAGTTGTCATTAGTTATCTGTTACATGCTCTCCAGAATTTACTACTGATATGCATTAGTGTTACAGGAGTACTTGAGATCTCTTCTGAATTTTAGGGCACTGCTGTGATACTGTGCACTTTGGAAAATGTACAGGGTTAATATAGATATTAATGAAGATAAATACAATACAGGGCAAGGCTGGGAGCAAGAGCAGTGGTTTGGGGGATATGCTGCATCTCTAGGGAAGAAGGAGAGGCTAAGAAATAAATTAAAATGCCGTCCTTAAAACAAGCTGAGTAACTCAATATAGAGCTAAAGTAGTATCTCTGACTTCAGAAGGTCCCTTTAATTCAAGAGGTGTGTGATTTAGTGTTACCTGTTGTTATTTCAACCTTAAGGTATCCAAATATTGGCAAATATAAATAAAAATGGGGGAGAAAGGAGAACAGAGCTATAACAACCATGCAGCTAATCAAAGAGCGCTCCCTGAAAATACAAAGATTTTCTTTTTAAAATATATGTCAAAACTAATCATAAGACCGTGATGTGTGGGACTTTCAGCACAGCTGGCCAAATAATGCCCTTTTACGTTGATTGTATGAGGCTGATATTTGGAGCCATCACCGTAACAGTTGCATTTGCTCGGGATGATCAGGAACAATTAAAATGCTTCATTTGAAAGAAAACTCATGCAACTCTTTATTTATTATTTAACTAATGGGAGGGGATTTCATCTATAAATGTTCATCTATTATTTAGAAAGGAAAATGCAGTACCATGGTTTTTTTCATATATCAGATGATTTTCTTATCTGCAGGGGCTGAATATAACAGTGGCTAAATGGACAAAAATAGCTTTTGAAAGGTACTGCACTATTTTCCAAGTGACAGAATGTCTCTGAAAAAGACACATTATGCCTCAAACATCCCCTCCCCAAAATACAAGATTGTAAATAAATAGCATTATTTCACACAAGGAAGTTACCACGTTGAACCTGCAAAGATCTCTGTTTTCTACCTATAAACATGGTATGTAGAAGGTCTGTCCTGGAGCTTTCCCCACCTGCTCAGGCCCATGAAAGCCTTTGAGGCCTTGGCCAGAGTATCCTCAGTCCTCAGCCAGAAGGATTGGACTGTCAGTGCTGAATGCCCTGCACTGATTACAATGTGATACAATGCTCTGGAAAGGTTTGATTTTCCCCTAAACCACCTGGCTGCTAACTAAGCTTTCTCCCACCTCACTTTTTGGTCAACTTAGGTTCACTCTCCTTGGAACTGAAGTCAATTTTTATGCAGGTCATTCTGTGTCCTGCCACCCATTACCTTATCATGTGTTTTGTCTTTCTGAGGTTGCAACTTACTTACAGTGTTTATTGGCACAATTTTACATCAGAAGAGTTCCTGCTGAGATGCCCTAAACTCCACAGAACAGAGTTCCCCAAGTCTCTGGTTTCTTTATCTTTTTTGGAGGCTGAACCAGGGGTGACACCACTCTAGCCAAGCCATTTCAAACTCCTTTTCCACTTGCTCTCTGCTAAGCACAACTCAGGTGTACTGAAGGGTGCTGGCTTGCATGCCCAATTCACATGGAATTTTTACAGAGCAGCCTGCTGGTGACAGATCCATCATGCCTTGTTTTAAGAGAGCAGCTCCCAGCCGTCCCTCCCAGCTACTAGTTGGAAGGTAGAAATTAGCCAAGATATAGTTTTAAGGCACATCAGGAGGCTAAAAGCACAGTGCATATTTGTAACTTTTCATTCATTGTGTAGATTTACCAACTCTGAAGTGCCTGAGGATGTTCATTGTGTGTATTGGCTATAAAATATTACTAAAGCGTCTTCTGCTTTCAGAGGGCTGCAAAGGCCAGTACATACCATCAGCAGAGGACAGCACAGGTTCTTTATACACCCATAAAGTTTTGCAATACACTTGTTGGTGAACTTGCCCGAACCCCATTATCATATCCAAAGACAGTAGCCAGCAGCTATTGAGAAGTGCTCAGAAAATGTGTTAGCAGTTACCAAGTGAATTCATTTTTCTATTTTAAAATTCTTTCAAGAACTAATAAACTACAATAACAATAGAACCTTTGACACTCAGACCAATGTTTGGACACCTGACATGCTCCAGTGAAGTGTGACAGCATCTCCCACCAGCCCATGTCACACAGTTACACAGCATCTCCCTGCAGCTGGGAGCTGTTGGATGGACACACTGTCTGTAGAGGCAGGTGGAGAACTTCCCTGCAGGAATGGGGCCACACAGTCTCCACTGCCAGTACCAGAATTCCAGGTGTGCAGCTGGCTCTCACTCAGTGCCAGTGGGAATTATACCTGTGAAATGATCTTCCAGATACTTAAACCCATGGTACATTTAATTACAAGACAGTGGTGGCATAACTAGATTGTGAGTCCCTTTGAGTTATGCAATGCTGACAGAAATGCTGATACAACCTACTTTTGTCTCAACATTTTAACATCAGTTACTTTGGTTACCTAAGGTTTTGCTGTGCAAAGATCAGAGTGCTAATAAGTGTTACACTCCCTACAAATATTTCACATGTTTCTTATGCAATGGAATGCTACAATTTTCCAAAGTCTGGTACCTCAACACTTACATAGACTTGCAGCTGTAACCTGCACCCAAGTGAGTGCCACCTGAGGGATGAAACTCTCTATTGCTATTCTGCCAAATTACCTGATCCTCAAACTGTGCCACTGATTCTGGACTGAATACTGCGCTTATTGTAATTCTTTATTTAGGAAAAAAAAAAAGTATTTCTGGTAGATAATTACTTTTCTGTTAGATTCCTGCCCTTCTGAGGAAACAGAAAATTTTGCAAGTTAGAGAAAGTCATTAAAGAGCTAGATTAATGCAAAAAAAATGCATGAAAAGCAGTTTCTCTAGCCGAGATCACCACACTGCTAAACAGGATAGCAACAATAAATCCATAGCATGTACACAGCACCAGTATGTACACCTGGAAGCTTATATAAAGAAAGCATGTTCATCAGAAAAAAGCCAACTACATTTGGTTCTTATTTTTGGTTCATTTTTGCATTGTTCAGAAGTACCTATTTTTAGGTGAAGCATTGTAAAATGCATTTGAGAGCAAATTATTCACCTGTATTTCTTGTGCAACTTGAAATTTTCTAGCATCAGATGCACACAGAGAAAGAAAGAGTGGCTGCAGAACCCGAGTCACCACCAATAAAATTAATTAAAATACAGTATTAATCTTTCATGGCAATTATTCTACGAATTACCTCTCCACATTCTAAGAAGTGCCTTGCTAGAGCTTTCCCTCCAGCAGCATCACTCTGACCTCACCAAGGGAAGAGAACACTTCCCACAAGACATGGCAGAAGGAGTCCCAACCAAGCATGGCATCTCCCTCTTCAGACATCCAAAATTTACAGAGTGGTCTGACCTGGCCACATTCCTGGCTAACATTCCCTGCAAAGTAAAAATCCTTTGGTTATGTAAAAAAAATCCCAGAGGGACTATATATAACACCTAACTGAGTTGCATATCAGGCAAATACAAGTCCACTAAACGCAACAAGTGCAAATCTCCCGCCTAAGGAAAAACAATTTATATGGAATTTATACGGCTGGCAATCCCCTCACTGCCTTTCCCACAGAGTTCTATGACACACTTTCATTTGCTCATTCTCAGTCTATGGTTGCACCGTCTCACAGGCCAGCTCTAAGTGTCAAAGTGGTGCTAATGTGGTGACAGCAGGAAGGGCATGAAGGGGTCAGGCTGATCTAGACCTTCACACAAGGAAAGAAACCATTTTTCTCCTGTGTCTCACCAGTTTCCTACTCTGGGTTCATCTCCAGGCCCCCATATGCCATCATACTCTTCCAACTTCCACTCCAGTGGCTTTCAGCTCCTGCACACAATCCAGCTCTGAGTGCCACAGAACAGTGCACTGGGGCAGGAGAACCATGGTCACAATTAAACCCGCTTTTGTTTAGGTTTGGTATTGTTAAATGTACAAAACACGCCCTTCTTACAGGGGGCAACTGGTATGAAATACAGCACAATAACAATATTGGCAAGGGAGATGTTTCTTATATGGGACAGGCCTGGGGCTCCTGTGCTCCTTTCCACTACCTCTGGTAGGGCCAAGGATTTCAAAATGTCCTTTGTCAGGTGCAGCTGTTCTGTGTGTGCCTTTGACTTGAACTTCAGCAAAGGGACAAACAAACAGAGAAATCAAAAGGATTCTGTCCTCCACCTCAATTCCTCAAAGAATCCTTGCTCAAAGAACTACTTGTGTTCACACTAGAAATATCCTTAAACTCCTGTATGTAAAAGAAATGAAAAAGGATTATCAAGCAGTGCCATGATTTTTGCATTAATACAATTAAATTAATTTCAAGTAGTGTTGTGTAAAGTAACCCATCTGCTTAGAGGCCACATCTCATTGTGCAGTTAGTCTCCATGGATGTGCACCAAGCAGTGAAGTACTATGCAAAATTCTACAGAAGTTTAGGTTTTAAATTGCTAAATGCTATCTAAAGAGAAACTATTTTTAACTTAATTGGTTATGTTCTTAAAAACTTTAATTGCAAAAACGAAAATCAGCATTTACTTTTCTGAGAATCTGAATTCAATGAGAGCAACTGTTCAGAAGCATTTCCTATTTTAATGGATCGATGAAAAAATACTGAGATAAAATAACAGCATGGGGTAAGATAAGGAGTAAAGCTACACTTAGTGGGACAGTACATCTTTGTGCTGAGGCCCATGGGGCAGAAAGCGTAACCAGAACTTTTCATAATGAAAAATGGTCACCATCATAAGGGGATTCTTCATTATATCAGGCACATTCTTGGCTTTTCCAGCACCATTTTCTCAGTATGAATGAAGAAGATTACATATATGTGGCCTGAAGTAGGGGATGGAAGGGGGTCCACTAAAAGCAGTAGGAGAAAAACTTCTTTCTGATCTTTCAAAGAATTGACAGGAGGAAAATACGGGTCCCTTGCAGGGATCCACGTTCTGTTTGTCAGCTGAACCAGTCTTTTCCATTTCCCACTATGCCTTAGTCAGAGCAAGAGGTGAACAGAGATGAGGCTTCCTGACAGTTCTTCTGTGCGAGAACTGACACCAACAGCCTCTCACTGCTTCCTCTACCCTCCATCACAGAACACTCCTGGCACTGACCAGCCTTTGCAAACTCTAGTTCCTGGTCACACTGTTTGGTCTTGGACTTCAGCTGAGGTGGAAAGGTAAAGAGCACAGAACAAAAAGGTGATCCTGGGATCAGCCAACACGTGTGTGAGCGAGTTGCCACTGCCACATCGCAGGAGGCAGACACTGACAGGCTGTCACGGCTCCCAGGACACGGATGAGGAGGGAGGACAAGCTGCCTTGGCAAAAGGGCCTCCCCTGGCACAGGGATAACCTCCCTGGGAAGGTGAAGCTCAGTGGGCTGTTGGCAGTATCAGGGCACGTAAATACTTGTCAAGTTCCCTGGCTTTTCTGGATGTCTACAAATTGCATAATGACACAACGAGGAAAAGGACCATTTGTTCTAATACTGAAATGTCCCATGTATTCTACCTCTTCAGAGTTTATTGCTGGGGTCTGAGCACAGCCATCAGCCCTGAGGCAGAACTAGCAGGTGCTGAAAAACACAAGGGGAGAGATTCACAAGGATAAGATCAGTGTTGGAGAAAAAAAAAAAAGAGAGCAAGTAAAGGAAAACTAAAGCACCAGGTAAGAAAATCCCATGTCCTTTTTCCACTTTAAAATAAAGCAATTCTCCAAGGCTGATTTATTATTTTTTCTCTCTAGAAAATGGCAAACTCTAAACTACCTTATCCATGGGGTCTCTCACACTGCACCCACCTAATTAAAGGACTTTTCATCATCCAAAATTACTACAATATATCAGTGGTCTGCTTGCTCCTTTTCTCTGCCACTGAAATCTCAGTATGCAATTTTTGTATTTTCCCTCCACTATTCAAAATCCATTCCACAAAACCAAACCAAACCAATGCAAACCAAATCCAAAAATCCACCTACTGATCATGGCTGTAACCACCAAAAAATCCACTGCAGTCCAGGACACCCAAGGGCATCCAAGCTGTGCCTGCAACTTTGGCTTTCACTTAAGAGTGATCCAAGGGGTTTAGGAGCTGGTGGAAACCACACCAATAAAAGCACAAAGTAACGTAACAGCTGCGTTTCTGGCATTAGCGTTTGTATAAATACAGCATCTTTCACACTAGGTCAGAAAACAGTGTGTATTTTTATAAAAATAAATCTGTTTTCTACAGCAAGCAAACCATTAGAGACTCTTCAGTTTGTGTGCTTCTCACCTCCTTAAAATTCCAGAAACAACGGAAGAGCACATGCGGATGTATACACACACACAGACACACACACGTGTCAATTAGAAGAAAAATGCCAAGAAATGATTAATGTGGTGTATCTGATACACTATGCAAAAATTATTCACTTTAAAGAATAAAATAATTGCCAAAAAGAAAGCTATTTTGAGTGCATCCTGTACCAAAAACACTCAAGAGGGTTTGAGAGAAAAAGATGAGAGAAAATTTTATTATTCTAAAATAAGATTATAGTTAGATGTTCACAGCGTAGCTGAGATGCTTTGTTGTTCTTTGTCTGTTTTCAGAGCTAGCTACAAAGAAGCTTCCCATAGGCTACATCACATCCATGATTATGAAGATACTTAAAATACCAGAAAGGGACTTATCAAATTACCCTTTGATTACACTGAATGCTTTACAGACAGATCACTACTCACCTGCATCCAGAACTTAATGCTAAAAGAAATAATTTGTGAAGGAAAGAGCTATTTTGTCACATGCAAAGTGCTTTATCCCTTGCAAATTGTTGGGGAATAGTAGGTAAATCCTCCACCCCCCAACCCTGTTGTATCTCTAATATGATTGAATACAGGTCCTAAAACCATACTACTTTTGTATCCAAAAGTCATAATTGAGATGCTTGTAAGTATGAAGCACATGAGCAAGTTAGAAAAAAAATTGGTTCAGATAAAAGGCAGCAGCTAAAAACTTGGAAATTGCATTTCCTTGCATCTTTGTCCATATCCAAACCTGGACAGTGCTTTGAGGTGGGGGATTCAGCCTATGCTTTCACTGGGTGGATGGGCCTCACCCAATCACTGTATTAAATATTTATTTGTCCATTTTGAAGCCAAGATTCACATTATATTTCAGAGCATGACTGCATTTGCAGTAAGGTTATCATTGCTCCTTTACTAAATACTAAAGCTGTAGAGCAGTATGTCTCTAATTGTGGAAAACATTCTTAATAAATCAATTCTGGTTGCATTTTAAAAATTATTTTATGAGTGGTAAAATATTTTGCTTAATAAAATAGTCAAAATTTTCTGAAATATTTATTTACTAAAACATACAGAACTGTTTTTTTTAAAAGCAAAAAAAAAACCCGTCCAAAAAAGTCAGATTATGACATGCTCTTCTCAGACTAATTTCCAGCAACTGATAATTTCATGCTGTTTGCACCAGATTAGTAGCTGTGTAGGCAGAAACAGGAGGTTCATCAACAACTATTTTTTGGGTGCTTACTAGTGCTGTAGCTGTGGAGTCTTTTTCAATTATTCCAGACTATCTTCCCCTCGACACTTTATGTGATTTTTAAAAATGTTTATTTTAGGAGCTGCTTTTTCCCCCTGAAAGCTTTGATATTTTGTAAACATTTCCATGTAAAACATGCTTTCGCTCTCTGCGTGCGTCTTACCCAGGATGGCATTTAAAATAACGTTCCCAACTGGATTTCCAAGGGTCAGATGCAACTTGGCGAGGCAGAGACAATGAACTGATTATACCTTTGCGTTTGGTTTGGGGCGATTGTTTGCAGGCAGTGCAGCTGAAGAGTTAAAGCCATGTGCTGAATTTAAATCTATAAACACGAACGATGGTGCCAACTTGGCAGAGAATCCTGCATTCAAAAGGAACGGGGCTGCCCCAACGGAGGCAGCAGGAGGAGGGGGAGCTGCTGCCTCCCCAGGCTGCACATCTGACGCCCCCAAACAGCCCCTGCCTTGCAGAAAGACTCTTCACAACAGAACAAGAAAGGTCACAGTTTGCATCTCAATGAGCATATTAAAAGGAGATCTGGCATTATTTTATTCCTTCATAAGAAAATTCTCAGATCTCAAGCTACAGCTATAAAGATAAGTGGTTTTTGTAACTGAGTTAAAATCAGTCCAACTCAAGCGGGGCTTACAGGTTTCAGGGTAATGGGCTACAGTGAGCAAGCCTGGAAATGAGATGTCAGCTCCCAGCAAAACTGCAACAGTATCCTGCACAATGCGTTCAGACACACCATTTAAAATTCAAAATGCAGCTTGGAAGGAATCGAATTACAGTGGATAAATCTATATTTCATTTTAAGAACTACAAAAGGCCATACCTTCTCTAAAACTAGATGATGAAGAACAAAGCAAAGGAGATGCTTTCTTGGGGAAAGACAGTCTTTTTAGTAAGTATTTTAAGCTTTGATTACAAACTTTCAAAAGATCAGGCTGTTGGTGACATACCAAAGTTTTCAGGAGATATCTTTATCAGTGTACATTAAAGCTATATGAATGGTGTTTGGTTTTCTGAATCCTCAAAGATGCCAACTCTTTGTCAGTCTGTACACAAATGAAGGTCTCCACACCATCTCAGCATCTAAGCAGGAAACATTTCAGGATGCAACCCAAACATACCTAAATAGAAACAGAAAGCAAAAAGAGCACCCAAACCCAAACCAGAAGGGAGATTAAGCTAATGCAATGTTTTCCGTTAAAGGACAAATGTCATCTTTTATTCAGCTGGAGTCTTTTTCACAGAAGAGAAAAACCCGGCAGCACTCCAGTGCAGTGGTGAGCAGTGCCCTCTCACTGCCTCCAGACGCATGGACATTTGATTTGCTGCTGATTAGTGTGGGCAAAAGAGGGGGGGAAAGCTGGCATCAAGTCACATCCTCCATCTTAGTCCCAGCTGGTACCAAGCTCCGAAGAAACAAAGCGACTTCAGACTGTGCGATCATATATTCATGACCAAGAAGAAATATAAAAACCAGCACGTTTGAATTCCTGACAACCATAGAAGAATAGTGCATTGGCATGTTGAATTTTTCCAGCCAGCCTTTGCTGACCTATAAACCTTTGTGACTGGAACAAATGCAAATAGAGCTGACTTGCCTCCCAAACTACTGAAGGGTATTCAAGCCGAGTTGTGTCTAACAGGCTAACAATAACCCACTGTCCCACCCATGCAAAACACACAGTCTGGGAAAAACAGCTTTAGAAAAGCACTTGACGGAGACATAAAGTGCAGACTATGCCAGAAAAAAAAAAAAGAAAAAAAAAGCCATCTTTTTTTTTTCTAGACTTCACCTAAATTTCCACAACATGAAGTAATATGGAGTAAAACTATCTATTAAAAGAAGAGCGCACAGTTTTAAAAACAGACTGGAAATTGGCAGCTGAAAAAATCAGGGACTGCACTGTCTGAAGTCGCATCAACTTCAGCTACCAAATTTCATGCCCTAAAAGCAAACTTACAGTAAATGACAAACCTAAAAAATGATTATATTCTAACCAATTGCATACTAGCACTGAACTACACTACACTTCACGAAAAGTGTATTCAGAGTAAAAGTTCTGTTTGACTAGAAAAATTCCTAGATATTTCTCTTTAAGTGATCACTATTCCTGTGTTTTTACTCAGTGGAGGGAGATAACTGATGGTATTGACTACTCCAACTTCCATACAGGCCCAAAAAAAGCTTCAGTCGAGAAAGATTCAACTCATACAGTAACTCAACAAAATCTTTTCCAATCAGAGAAAGGAAACAAGGCACCACTGCTGGGCATTTACTCAGTGAAACAAATAATTTCTCTTCATAAGGGAGCTAAAACAGGGAAGTGGGTGGCTCTTTCCCCAAGTATTTGCATGCCCTGGCTATCCTTGTATTTGACTGAGTACAGGTCTGTGACTGAATGGGACCAAGCAGCCTTCCCTTGGTCCACCTTCACCAGAGGCCAGTTAAAACAGCCTAAGTCCCTGTGCAGATGGAAAAGGCTGAACAAGAGCACAGGAATGGGAATATAGTGCTACCTCAGCGTTCCTGCTGTGTTAGGCAGAGCCACTAGGGATGGAGTCTGGCCCTAGACTTCAGCCTGAGAACTTTCACCTTATCAGATAAAATTTGTGTGTCTAATTCATCCTCCCTTAATTCAGGTATTCATCCATCTAATTCCCTGAAGCTGTGGATGTAAGCAGTGAAGAAAAAGGGACACCTCATGATGAGCACTCAGATCACCAGCTGACCATGCTGGAAGCCTTGGCTGAGCAAACTCCTGATCTGGAACTGAGATTTAGTCCCCACATTTCACCTTCCTAAACAGAAAGAATCCAGGTCAGAGCATCAGTCCTACAAGCAGCTGCCATTGGTTTTTTTGCATTCAGCAAACTGCTTGCGTGTACAAAATTGATTGTGTGCAAATGCTTGGATTTTAAGCATGACAGATACATTTTTGAAACTTTTTCAACATCTGGCTTTTAAGAACGGAGTGTTAAGGAAAGCTGAGAAGATTTGTCTCAAGTTTCCATTAAAGCGCATATGACATACAACCATTTCATAAACATTCCCCCATTCCCTCATAAAAAAAAAGCAGAGGCAACTGGCAGCCAGAATAGCTTGAAAGACACCACAAAAAGAGAAGCTCACATTTCCATCACCTGGGAGAAAAAGGTAAGGCAGAACCCTTTTTAAGAGGCTACTGGATTTGCACAGGAAGAGGGAAGTCTCTTCTGGACCAAACGCCAATGAACATGCACACTGGGAGGTTTAAAACACAGTCTGGCTGCATGTGGAATCCCTTCAGAATCACTGACTTACAAGCAGTGACAGATGCAAAAGATGTCCAAAGTAAGTAACATATCTGTGGGGAACTCCCAGCGATGAACTTAAAAACCTGCCATTTTGGCATGTTCCCTATGAAAGGAGATCCATATCCCCAACTCTCTTAGACATCCAAGAGATTTGGGCTTGCAGCAACCCACAGGGTGTTTAGGCTGGAATTCATCCCATGAGTAGCAGCTGCCTCTGTTAGGAACCAAGTGTGACTTGCCTTTTAAGCTGCTTGTGCAGCCAGAAGAAAAAAAATACAATGATAGGAGCTGTCTTCTGAGGTGACAGAAGGCATTCTCCACCTCTACAGCCATTACAAGAGGATCCTTGATGTCCTTGATGACCTCAAAAGACAGGATGTGACATGCAGAGGCTGAAGCTTTCAATCCATAGTATTTTATTATAAAGCAAAAACACATCCCAAAAATAAATCAAATTCCACTACATTGAAATTGAAAATGGTGAAACAAAAGCAGGTATTTCATTGAAACTCACTGACGGTAGTCTCTTCCTTGCACTTCTTTATAAATTTTGTATCCTCTAATTGTATTTTGTTTCTAGTACTTTTTCAGTGGCATTGGTATTGATCCTAATTTGTCTGGATTTGCATCATTTATAGGCATTGTGGGGCTAAAGCCTGAAGAAAGACAAATATGAGAATATGAAAGGCACGCTCTTCCTTTGATTTTTCTCAATCCATGTTTGCTAAAGGTGTTAGTGTTGCAGAGTGTCAGCAATATTGTGCCATTTGATGAAATCAAGGATGAAGAATGAAGCCAAATTACCATTATTCTAGCTTAGAAACAACTAACAGTTCTGCAAAAATATAAAGAGGTGTAAAAAGTCTCTTTTACATTTAATGTTAATGCAGCAAATTTATTCTGTGGATTAAAAGGAGTTTACCTCTGAAGCATACATTAAAATGCACAGATTTTATGGACTTGCTTCAATGTGAAAAACAACTACGCTTTTTCTTTTTTTAACATCTTTTCCTGCTACAGTTCCAAGAACTTAAAGGGTCACATGAGTTTCAAAAGCATTAACTTACCTAAAACTTTCATCTTATCCTTGCTAACTTTTGAAATATGGAAGCAGGCAAAGCACAGCTGAAAGGTGAGCTCCCAGCTGTGGCACTGCTCCAGTAAAGGGCTGCAGGATGTCTCACACATTTGTTAGAGGCCTCTCGGAAATGCACAGGCTCTGTTTACTCAAACTAATCAAATCTTGACACAGAAAAGCCTGCCTCAGTCTCTCTTGGGTCAGGGCACTGCTCCATGCACCTTCTGGCTCTCAGTTCACATCACCTCCTCCATCTAGTCATTCACAGGACTGTTTGCTGTGGGGTAGAACACATTTTCCCAAAGGTCTGCTCCACTGGACAGCTCCATGACTGATTGCAAGTAAAGCTAATAAAGTAGTGGTAGACACCACAGTTCTCTTCCTTCTATTTTTCCTGTCCTTGTTCTTTTTTAAAAGCACTGAAAATTCTTACTAATGCCAAAGGCAGACATGACAAAGCCATTTAGTCTTTCATGACTGGTGACAAGACCAACCTGTGGGCCCACAGGGGATACTGTGAACACCCAGCCAGAAGAACATGAACTTACATGACACTTCACATGAGTGTCATGTCTTACATGAAGCTGAAGAGTGGAGAAAACAAAGGCCTTCATGGCAGAATTTTTCAGTGATCCTTTTTGCCCTTCTGCAAAAAGAATACCTGAGTAGGTGTTTCAGTAAATTGACTTTTAAATTCAGATTTAAATGGCCTTTTCAGTCCAAGGGTCTATTGCTTAAGTTTCTTCATATGAGATAGGGAAATCATCAACAGCAGAGATTAGATATACTACAAAAAGGTATTAATCAGAATGCTTTGAGTGCTATGAAAACCTCAGCAAGATAGGAAGGCCGCAGATGAGACAAATGCAAACCCAGCACTAGCAGAAGGACACTCACATGGGTAGCCTTACACATACTGTAAGCTCAAGAATGACCTCAGAAAACCACCTTTTAGGTCCACCATCCTGAAACTCTTGGCCAGCAGTTTTCTATTCCTCACAGGCTGTTGCTTTTTTTGAATCCCAAAGGCAGCACAGATTTTCCACCTATTGTATGAAGATGGCCCAGGGTTTCCTTCTGCCACTCCCTAGTGGAGTAAAAATCTGGTGTTTGACTTCTTTTTGTTTTGAATTTAATGCAACTTCTCTGGCTTTTGCTGTGACACAGTGTTTTCTTTGAAGAAAAGTTAAATTGGTTAATTTTTTAGTTTAGTGCACTAATTTCCAGGAAAGTCTTTTCTCAGTTACATTTGCTAATATTTTTCTATGAACATATTTATTCTTTATAGTATTATACACAGCGTTTCCCTTGGGCTGTTTGTCCTTATTTTGTAAGGCAAAGGGCACAATACAATTCTTTGGAAAAATGAATTCCTGCATCTCCCCAGGACAACAGTACAGCTCATTCTTTTCTCCAACCCAACAGCACAGGCAACAGCACAGATATCCTGCACTGCTTCCATCACATCACAGGTTATCTAAAGCATCTTCCTCCAGACTGCCCTTTCTTCTGTGCCACATATAACATGAGCACCCTTCATTAGTTAGCCCAAATGTCAATTTTGGGAAAGGTGCTCCCTTGCAGACTTGGGAGTGCTGGAGCCAGGATTCTCACAAGGCCCAGACCCATTACAGTAAGGTACCAAAATGTGTTTACCTATTCATACTACACTGGTGCCACCAGTTCCTATTTGAATCACGTGACAGTGGGAGAGCAGATACTAAAATGGTTTATACTGAGAAAGCTGATGGATCTTGAGGAATAGTGTGTTGTCCTATTACAGGGGCACTGGTTCAAGTTTTGCTGTTGGCTTCAATGCAAGTAGGATCCAGCCTCTAAATTCCTGGTCTCTGCTGCAAATCATGAATTATATATCAGAGCTTTAGGAACTTGAAATAAATGTTAAGAGATTTGCACAATTAGCATGAGTTTCACTTGTGTGTGACTAGAGAGACAAGCCTTTTTGATTATTCATTCAATAATTAAAGATGTTTCTTGTGTTCTGATGCTTTCTCCCATATTCCTGTAAGTTCATGACTAAGGTAAAAGATTCTTATTTTTAGAAACATGGTCAAACCCCGAGTAAGCCGCGGCACTGTCTGTCACAGCACAGAGTGGGAAGCACACAAGGTTATATGCCGAGTTGTACAAAAGGGTTGCCTGGCCAAACCATTTGGAATGGATCATTAGGAAGTCTCCAAACGCTGCACTGAACAGCCAAGCAACACAATCACCCTGATTGTTCTGCACGGGGCAGTGTGAGCCTGCCTGTGACGTGGGGGCAGTTCCCACGGCTGCCCTGGGCTGTGCTAAATCACCTCCGTCGCTCCCTGTCCCTGAGCTCGGGCTCTGTCACCGTGTGCTCAGGACACCCCGAGAGTGAAGGAGGGGGAAGGGAATGCATTTCATATGCCTCATTGCCCTGTCAGAGGTGGCTATTAATAAAATGCTGTAAATCAGCCTCACTTTTAAGAGAAGCATTTTCACTTCCAGGCTGTTCACTCACAGATGACAATATAGAATAAATTTAAATTAATTTTTCTGAGATTGTGGCAGATCACACTAGAAACAACTGAAAGCAGGAGAAAAGTCAAAGAATTCACATACTGAACCGAACTAAATCCCCAAATAAATACATGGAGTTACGTCCTTACTTATTCCAAGAATCAATTTATTTGGTTACTGTCAACACTGGGAAGAATGCAAAAAATACTCACATACATCACACAATCTTCGTGATTGTTTTATATTCAGACTTGCAGACATTCACACTTTTATTTAGTCCCAAGATGAATCTACCTACATAGCTGTTTTTTTGAGGAAACTAAAATATTGGTATGCCCTTGCTGTAGACAATTTTCTGGATGGTTTCAACTGCTGATTTCTTCTATGTGCCTTTTAACTTAACATTTCTGTACACTTCACCAAGGCCATTTAAAAAAAGACATTAGCTAAACTGAGAACTACAGGGATGATCAGAGAGCTTCTACATTAAATACTCCACTACCCTCAAAACCTACAGGAGTCTCAAATATCATTCTATGTTGACATGAACATGTTTTCTTCAACAGCTTTCTGTTGTGGAAAATTTATTCATCTTTTCTTTGCTTATTTTTTGCGTAACACAATAGCAAGAGAGCCTTGCCTTCTCTCTGCAGCCTGATTATCTTAGTTCACTTCTCCATTCTGCTTTTACACGGTGATTTCATTTATTACATTTATATTTTCTTTTGTTTTCATTTCTGGCACAAATATATAAAATACATGGATATATGAGACAATTCATAGTGGTGCTTCAGGAGCATTGTAACAGGTTTTGGAGGAGACTTTGAGTTTCTATATCTGAATGGATTGCATCTGGATATTGGGTCCATGTGTGCTGGAAAACGGTTTCTAGATGTAATCCTTCTCACTTATCCAGACCATATATCAGGCACCCAGACAACAACAGCTTAATAGTGAAAGAACACAAAAAAACCCCCAACCTGTTCATTCTGAAGCTGTGTTTCGAATAAACCACCACAATACTCTTATCCTTCCTTCGTTCATAGCAGGTCCTTGTGTTGGAATGCTCATGGTATTGATCTGAGGGAAAGAAAGATGGGTGACTTTACCTCATATGAGAAAATGACAATATGTGTGTCACAGGGCAAATACAGTTTCATTGTATTCTATTCATGAATTACAGGTTCAGTCTGAAGGCATTGTGATAGCCCTATTATTACACACACACACACATATAAATGAAATACGCTACTTGTGAGCTGCATTCTTTGGTCCAAATTCAAAGATGAAAATAAACAACACAAACAAGGTAAACGTCTAACATCCTTCTACAGTGTAATTTCTTACAGCAAGACCCAGCATTAATTTATGCTAGAAATATTTCTATCTGCCCTTTTTTGAAACATGGAATGCACTTTATTATCTGAATGCTCTTTTTGTCAGGCCACACTCCCTTGGGTAGGAGGGGCTGTTTCCCAACACAAGAACAGACAACTCAAGAATTTGGAGCTCTACACTTTTAAGTGGAATAGACATTGCCAAGCCCTTTAGGGTCACATTTTTTGAAGGAGATCATCTTTCTTAGTCAGGCCCTGCTTTGCCAAGTACCCAGCTCTCACAGACACAGAATAGCCAAAGTCCTAAAACACTGAGCTTCTGGGTGTTCATCTGTTTTGGAACTCTCACTCTAGCTCCAGTTTTGAATACTATAGATACTGAGCTCTTGTTTTTTTGGCTTAAGCATACAAACACCATCAAATTTCAGAAAGCTGTAATGTAGGTGGGGGCAAATCATGTGGGACTAAACACTCTGGTGGAAAAAAACTGTGGCAGTGAGCCCTTGGTGAGCTGGAGTGTCAAGAGCCCAGCTGTTACCGTCAGATGAGCAGGCATCCTGATTTATTTACAGAACATGATACATCACAATGAAAGACACAAACCAATGTGCTACACAAACTGTATTTGTAGTGGCAGAAATTATTTCCCAGTTTTGTAAAATCCTCCAAGGACAATTTCTGCCTTGCCTGATGTAGAGGGGAATACAGAGTTAATATAACAGCAGCTGCCTTAGCCGTGTATTTCTTTGCCTTTATTACTCTCATACTATGGAACTGCTGTACTTTTTCATCAGTCAAAAATCAGATTTAAAGGATCTGTATTAATCAGTGGCTTCTGTTATAGTTTTTAAAAGCAGCCACAACAAACACTGGCACTATGCTTAAGTAACACGCATTAAGGGATTTACCAGACTGTCCTTGGAACTTAATGAAATTTGGGTTGACTTGGAGAAGAAATCTCATAACTCCAACACTTGTAACATTTAAAATGTCTTGTAAAAGACACCATCAAATGCCAAAACCATTTGATGCATGGTGAGTTATTCAGTACTTACATGGAATTTCTATTCAGGCCAATAAGAAAGCATAAGAAAATGTAGATAGTGTAAGTACTCATGGGGTCTTGGGAAAACAAAGATGTAGTCTTATGAGAAAAGACAAGTTTTTCGTATTTATTCCTCTGAAACTGCCTCTTGGAAAATGATTCAGATACAAACCAAAAGGTATCAAAATTCATTTAGCAAGTATATGTAGACTACTGTTCATATCCCAATATTTGCATTCTGATACTGGAGTTGAGCAGCCACTTCTTTAATATCCTTACCCAAATGTCCCTTTGCCTCACTTACACTTTTTGGATTTTCCCCCCAATTTTAAAATACAGACATCTGAGTAAGGGGGAGAATGTTGTTCCACATTATCGTTAACGAAATGTTAATTTGATGAAAATTTACTAAATAAAATGACAAGATTGTTACTTCTCCAGGGGCAGTTCCATTCCTACATATCTTCCTGCCATCCTTGTGCCATATGACTGAAATTTCAAGGTCGAGAGACTTCAGACTATTTTACTGTCTGAATTTTGGGATAACTTCCTGTGCATTTCTAGAGAGATCCATAGGCCAAAATTCTCTGCTGTACAGCACAAGAAAAGCTGCTACAAGATAGACACAAGAGAAGCTTTCTTGTTCCTGCTGCCTTAGTATAAAACTCCACACAGAACTGCCTTCTTAGTTAAGGCATTTAGGAAAACAATCACCCTCTGCACTGCATTGTCATCCTTATGTCAGTTATTCATTTTTATCCCTTTACTTTCAATTAAGTGGGTAAAAAAACTGCCTTCATGAAAAATGCTATGCATATTTATAATCCCATGTATTTATAAATCCTTTTCATTGCTCTTTGTGCTTAAGAATGGAAGACATGTAATTTGTGCACCAAGTTCTGTCTGCACACGAAATATCCTGCAGAAGTCACACAGAATGGAGATGCTGTGGTAGAACAGCTTTATGTGTACCTTGCTAACCATGAGACCTTGAAAGTGTGAAACTCAGAAACCCAGTGCAACACAGATCATCAGAACTGAATGCCCTAATAACAGCAACACCACACCTGACATCATTGTACCTTCTGCATATACACTGAAAATATCATGAGCTTTGATGTTTTTCCTGTCTTACACTGTGTTGTCCTTCTCTCAAAACCTCATAAGTGAAAGGAAAACAGAAACAATATATTAAAAAATTGCAAATTATAACCCAGTATAGCTTTTTTCAATGTGCAAAACTCATGATTTGAATACTGCTCTCTAAACTGTAACTGGTAACAAGTGCCATGTGCCCCAAAAACTGGTACTTTCTCCTCTCCAGCAGGAGACTTGTTTCCTGCAGAACTTACAACATGCCACTGTGCAACTGACTGTTCCGGACTCCTGGGCATTGGTCCAACATATTTTGGGGGAGAAATTCCACATACGCAAAGGGGGGAAAAATGAAACAGGTCCCTGGCAGAGATATAGATGTGTGTGTGTGTTTTGTTAAGAGTAGCTTTAAGCTATGAGATTATGAGGGTTCTTTCAGAGATTATGTATCAATGAACCAGCTACACAGTCCATGGCCAGTTATGGTTTATTTATGGATATTGGTGTGCACACATATACATGAGGACACTACATGCCCACATTTCAGAATGAACTTGCAGAACTACTGAAAAAATGGGATGATCCTCTTACTACATGTTCCCTTCTCCTGCCAGTGAAACCTTGCCTTGAGGACAAAGCCTGATAATCAGTATTATCCTCCAAGGGCCTTAGCCAGACATCACCCAGTTATATTTCTTAATTAACTCCTACTGTCTCCATGCCCACACCATCTCCTTCCACACAGGACTGAGTGAGCTGGTCAACCAGACCTGATGAGCTTCTTCTCCTGTACACATAGGAGGAAGATTCAGGCAAATCATGACCACTAGGGAATACCACCTCTATCAATCACAAAACCCAAGAACTGAACTGAACTGATAAGAACTGAAGGGGAAAAAAAGATGGAAAAATTTCAAAGCTGTGATCATTGTTTCTTCTGTTTATGCAGTACCTAGCACAAGAAAGTAATGCTTCCTTATCAGTATGACAAATACAGAAATAGCTCTAAAATCCCTTCTGGACTAAGATGGAAAGCTCTGCTTCTGCACATTAGGCTGTACTATTGTGGGAGTAGTAAAACCAGAACACATGGCACAAGAAGAATGGTTTTGTTTCCAATTTTTATTTAGAAATGTTTAAATTAGAAAAACATAAGGGAAATGGAAGAGATAGTTTTAAGAATAAATTTTAATTCTAACATTCTAAATGTCCATGAAGTACTATTATTCTGACACGTTGTTTTCGAAGGTAATCTAACAAGTGGTGCCACAGGTGATATAATTAAATTAATTATGAGTACCATCAGGGATGGTAGTTTTCTGTTAGATGGGCAGATCCTATTGTGCCAATGCTCACTGCAAGTGGGTCTCTGAAACCACCTCTGGCTCTGTGAGGCTGATCAAAATCTTGTATTATTTTGATTTTCCAACAGTTACACCCTTTGACTCCACTGTGAGACTGGAAATGTTTACATACTAAAAGAGAGAGTGTGAAAAAGCTGCCCCAATGTACTGATTCCTGTCCATGGGGCAGTGTGGCTGTCACAGCAGCCTGTCCCTAGCACTTAGGCTCTCACAACAGTGGGAAACAGCCTTAAGAGGGGCCTAAAAGGTTTGAACACACAT
This sequence comes from Illadopsis cleaveri, assembly GCA_013399915.1. NCBI lineage: Eukaryota > Metazoa > Chordata > Aves > Passeriformes > Timaliidae > Illadopsis > Illadopsis cleaveri. The sequence continues at coordinate 172,369 of VXBB01013593.1, read as the reverse complement.
CTGGGATATTGTCCCAGTCAGAAAATGCAGACCTTTGACACTGAAAGGCAAGGAAACAGATATGTTCTACTCAAGATAGTGGGAAACAGAGAAAAAGATGACAAAATACTGAAATTGAGTAAAATGACAAACATATTTGCTGTGTTCTCTCTGCTCCACATACCCTTAGTACCACTTACTGAAACAGAATAAACCTCTCTGTCATGGAAGAAAAGAAAAAGCCATGAAAAATCAGTTACAGAAAGAATCACAAAAGATTTCAGGTGAAATCAAATGTTAAAATATAAAAAATACAGAGTTACCTCCTCATAAACTTTCTTACTTCCAGTGAGGAAGAACAACAATCCCATCTGTGCCTTCCTGCCTCGTGTGTGTAACATGCTTCCACTCAGCTTGCTTTACTTATGGGAGGTATCAGACCATGTGAAAAGCAAATGCTGGGATTTCCTGACTTGCCTGATACTGTGGCAAATTGTTCTCCAGTCCTAACCAAATTAAAAAATACTTCCTAATACTGAAAAAAATATGTTGAGTCTTCTTGATTATCATCACAACAAAAGTCATGTTCTGGAAAGGATATGTGCCAAAGGTAAAACATGTACAGTACCTATATATAAAGTTGGAAAAAAGGACCTCTTCTAATCCATTTTTTAGTTTAAAAAGATTACTAAAACATATTTTGTCAAAGTACTATAGAATATACCTTAAAAATGGCAATAAAAATAATTTGCCTTAGGTGAAAGCTCTTACATGGTTACTGTTTATAAACTTCAGTTTAATAAGCACTCCCACAAGAAAGGTTCTGCTGGGCTGGATCCACCCAAGTTTGGCACAGAATATTGTACTAAAGAACTTAAAGATGGCAAGTGTAGAAACACCAAATAAAAAGTTTGTATTTGGGACTCTGGCTAAATAATAAATAGTAACAAATACAGTTTCTGTGAGTCAGGAGCACCCTTTTAGAGAATAATTTTGTCCAACATCTTTTGATAATATGCTGTAGGAGGAGCTAAGAAGAGGGAAGATAGTGACTGGGAGGTGAGGGAACAGGAGGAAGGAAATGTTTAAGCCTATCTCTTTTGCAGCTGTTACATAAGGGCAGCAAGCAGGTCTGGAGAGCTCAGTGTTTCAGTGCACAAGTGAAAGGGCAGTTGTGTCATGCACTGCTGTCACTTCTGACTTGGTGGTCTAATACCTGACACATTTCAAAAGCAGTTGGATCTACTACAGAGTATACAGAATTTTTTTGTAAGTATGCTAAAGCTGATAAGCTGATTGTCATGTCTTAACCTTTTGCTCAGAAAGATGTATTTTGTCAAATGGGCCAGAAAAGTCTATTTATGATGTTTATTTCATGACCCTAATGTTAAATAGAAGGAGTTCTGTTTGTGCAGTACTCCAAACGTCATATTGCATGCATCACTTGGGAGCCTTGGTCATTCAGGCCAGGTAGGTGCAGGTGCAGACATTGGAGGTGAGAGCTGGGAGCAGCACCTCTGCTGCTCAGCAAATGTGCTCCTTATTGCCATTGTGCTGTCCTTTGTCAGATTCCCACAGGGAACAGGTCTCTCTGGAAAACTTTACAGAGTGCTGCCTCACAGCTAGCCAGTCAAAGATGACTCCTGTTTGCATGGAATGCAAGTAGGTTCAAACAGTTATTATTAAAAAAAAACTTCCAGTGTATCTACAAATTTGATTTCCCTCTTAGCTTGAACATAAGACATTCAAATTAAAAGGTCATGAATTCCTCTTCGTATCACTCTTCCAGAACAGAAAAGAAATGAAATGGCCTCAGGCTTTGGCCAGAAGGGAGCGACAGAAGGGGGAAAGAAATTTATTTGTTCAAATACACCATTTATCATGCTTTAATTAAATAGAGCTCAGGAATTTCCCCACAGTTGTACAGGGAGGACCAGAGTTCTTGTGATGGACCTTTAGGATTCACAGCCACAATACTGTATCTTTTTATCAGCACAGCTTTCCAGGCCACTGATTTAACCCCCAGGTGCTGACAATGGCTGTTGCTTCACCCCTGTTTGCATCAGCCTGCTCTGTCCCACCTAATGGTCTCAGTTTATAACATTACCTATGCTCTGCCCTGGACTTCTCATTCATTTAAGTTGTCCTCAAGCTGCTTATTACCTAAATTTTGATCTTTATGAAACACAGAGAAAATATTCTCTGTCACAAAGACGTGTGAATGCAGTAAATGACCAGTCTGTAACCCCTTCATGTTCAGGTCACGTCCAGTTGGGAAGACTCTGTGTTGGACTGAACCCAGCAGGTCAACAGCTCTGCTCACAGGAAAGAAGGGAGGCAGGAGGAACTGGCAAGTTCAAAGCCTCTGAAACTATTCCTTTCTTTCCAGTTTGTAGGAAAAGCAGAGAGTGACTGGCTTCTAACAGTCATGGAGACTTTTTCATAAAGAGATTAATCATGTTCTCTCCAGTAAATACCACCAGGGAAGTTGGGAGCTGTGGCTGCTACAAATTCCATGTATTTTCTCAGACTCTTCTCCTCAAGCTGTCCACACTTAATTCCATTGGTTTACGTGTGCCTGAACCTTTTTCATGTGCCAGCTGGTATTTACCCCCTGTGTGACACACTGTAGACAAACTGACACAGACTATGCCCTCTCCCCACTTTCACACAGATTACAGACACTTTTTGCAAATAAACAAACAAAACCACGCTATGCAACTGATGTTCCTCTTCTTTAAGCACTGCATTTCTATAGAAGAAGACTGTAATAAAAATTACAAATAAATAAATAAATAAAGCCACAGAGGGGATTGAAAAAAATATTTCTTTCAGTAGTTGCTACATTTATTCAATACTCTGTTTCTAATAAGCTTTTTTTCATACTTGACTGTGATGTAATTTAAGTTTCTGTCTCCATAATATGTTTCCATAGTTCAGGTTAAATTTCTCTTGAGCTTAATTGGAGTCTTTGCTTAGCCAGAAAGTGAGGATTGGCCAAAGTCCTGAGTGACAGGAACTGCAGTATGCAGTGACCTCCAGTTCTGCTGCAGCACCTCATTCTTACTCCCCGTGCAATCTTCTCCTCCCTTTAAGCAGGAATGTTTTTAAACTTGAGCTCTTCATTTCCAGTTCCAGTGTCGAGGGACTAAATTTGAAAGAGCTTTGGCCTTCATTAGCAAATCATCAGTACTAACAAAACCACAAGCAACAAAAAAAGCACATCAGCATGCTTTTCAGCACCGGCACTGGCTGACGTCTCCTCCTTCCCCGAGCTTTTTGTGTTTTGAGGGATTTTTTGTTGTTGGTTCTTTAATCAGTGAAACTAGACTATTGAGCTTTGGGAAGGAAAAGAGAGCCAGTCCTTTCATTTTATAATTAGTGGAAATTCAGTAGGAGCATTAACAGCTGTCTCTTTCAAAGACGCGCTCAGCATCATCTATGCACGAGTTAGAGCACAGACTGGGGAGAAATAGTAGCAACAACATGTCTCACATCCACACTGGTGACACAGTGGCCATCGGTTCTGACTAAGGGACAGCCCCAGCTTGTCGTTTGGACAGGCTAAGGGCTTTGTTTGGCTCTTTGCGAGAACATAACTTTTCATTTTTTACTTTCTGATTAACAATGTGGAGGAGAGAACGCATGAGAGACGCAGACAGAAAGATAGACAGAGTGTCCCACATGATGAGATCAATTAGGCAATCATTTTGGACATGTTCAGACAAAGAAGGTGGTCTCCTTGGAAACTGCAATCACATGCACACACACTCAGAATAACTTCTCCCACATTCTATTCTCTGCTCGGTACAACAAACTTGGATGTAAGCTCCGAGGGACAATCGCACATCCAGTGTTGACAGACTTGTCAGCATTTCCAATGCCACGGAACAGGCCCCCTGCCCTCCTCCCCAACTAATTTACCACAGACTGAAGTATTAAAAACCCTATCAGGAGGGGCTAGGCAGAGCCACCAATGTTTAAAGACAAAAATTACAACATTTTGGAAAGCAAAATGGTATAAAAATACCTTTTAAAATCCTGAAAGGCTTCAGAAAACTCTCAAACATGAAATCAAACAGTTGGAGAAACCTACACACCCAAAATGAAATAGTAAGCTTATGACTGGGACAAAGAAAAAAACCAGATACTTAGTAATTTTTTTTTTTACTTGAAAAATAAAGGAAAAAAAAATTATATCCACATTTGCAAAAAAAAATTCCTCAGACCCCACTGTTCTTATTTACCAAAGTATTTTACTACTGAGACAAAGAAAACCCCATCCCCTTCTGCAAGACTGAGATATAATCTTTAATGTTTTGAGCAATAAAGTCAGACATTACAAAAATGGGCCTTAACTGTGTTAACTTTTGTAATAACAAAAGGTGGCTGTTTTAAACAGTGGAGAGCACAATTCTTTTTTTTAAGAAAGTACAATTATATAAGGTCAGACTCCTCCCAAACACAACATTTCTGAGCCTTCTGTAACATTAGAAGGTATCTTGGAGTTTTTACCATATTAAACAACCTTCATTGTACTCATTTCTTTGTATCAAAACTCTCTCTCACTAGAGTGTAATACAGCTCAATTAATCTGAGAGGGATATGGTACAGAGTACTGAGACCAAACAGGCTGGAACACAGTTTAATGTAACAATAGGTGAAATATCTGCCATTGTAATACAGCTTCAATTAACCTCAAAATGAACTTCACTCTTTCAGGCAAAAAGACAAAATTTTGTAATTGGAAGTTTTAAAACCAAGCAGTGCCAACATAAGCAGTGAGAGAGCCAACTAACCGTGGAAGAGAAGAGATCAGTTACCAGAGCTCCCGTTTCACCCTGGACAAAAGTTCCATATTGGAATTCCCTGGAACTCTTATGAGAAAAACTTGGAAATTAATGCAGAACAAGATGGTCTGACACACATATAGGGCTGCAACTACCAGCAGAGCCCAAACCTGCCTGAGTAGTTCTGAACTTATCAGCTCATTGTTAACACTGATACAAACAATGAAGGAAGATGAATTAGTCCCACATTGCACCAATAATTACCCCAGTAAGGACAATCCTTTTTCAAATGGACCTTCACATGCCATACTAAGTTTTTCCTTTGCTATCTGAAAGCAGATGCAAATTGCAGCAGAATAAATTATCATAAACATTAAAAAAATTACAAAATACAGAGAAAACTGATCCAAATTGAAATTTTGAGCTAAAGCTGTGCTTTACAATCAGTAGGTCTAATGGAAAGGTTTTACATAGGATTCTCTCCCCATTTTGCTTCCCAAGGAAAGCATCAAAAAGGATGGAGCACACTTATCCTCTCCTTCTGCAGAACAGCTTTTTGCAAAAGGTACATGTTGCAATTTCTTTCTGAACCTTAGCCCAAGACTCCTTGTGAGCACATTTTTGTTGCAAGAAACTAAACCAAACTGCAAAAGCTTTACTTCTTTACAGATTCAGCTTCATGACTTCACCTGCTGAGTTTTGCAACTACAACACATCCTGCCTCTAAACTGCAAGGGAACAGGATTAAGAGCACGAATTCCTAAATTCATAAAACTACAAAGAAAACATTTTCACCCAAGTAAAAAAGACCAAAGGTCCAGGGTTCCTACTGACTTCAGCAGGAGCCTTTTGGGCTTCTGGGATACCCCAGTCCCTAAGCCAGCCTTTGCCTATGACATCACAGTGCATGTCATTTGTAATCTCGGAATTAGTACAGGGCATTGCTGTGTAAGGATACACTGAAAGGGATTCTTGGACCAGTTTTACACAGCCAGCTCTGCCAGCAGAAGATAAAATTGCTTGGTGGATCTTGCAAATTAGAGCTCTGTGTGCTTTTAGTAATGAAAAACTCATAAAGTGAACTACTAAATTATTATTTCCAAAATTCATACCTGTAGGCATTTTGTTCTTTGACCTGATTTCATGGAAACATTTTTCATATAGAATGGTGGAAATAAGATCTAAAAATTATAGCACCCCCTTAAATCTCTCCAGTGCAGTTGGTCATGTGAAGGATTTGAGTTTTGCACAAGTGTGACCCACCCATTTAAGAGATGCCTTGATCTGCTGCTCAGATCAGAAGTGCTCACAGATGAGTCACCTGGACAGCCAGATGTATTGAGGGCATTTTCAGCATTCTGCCTGGCAATCTGCTGTCTTACCTGAATACAGGAGGGGAACATTTTGAGTCTCAAACTTTGTGCAGGGATGATGCCATGGTTAAAGCAAGTGTCTCTATCTCAGGGGCTGCTGTAGCCCCATGGAAGGTCTCTCTTCCATCACCTAGATGGAAATCTGGGCTGCCAGGCTTCTTTACACTGCCCATTCTCCTCTAAATGTCTGATTCACAGAGATGGAAACATGACATGGACACTGTGGTGAGATCACTGCTTTTTCTTAATCACAGGCATGTGGGGAGACATGAAATGGGCTTAGCACTCTTGTTGGTGTTGCCAAAGAGTCAATCAGATGCTTTATTGGACAACTCTCCTAGAGTTTGTGATGCGTCTGTGATGAGTCACCTGGACATGGTTCACTCCTATCCTCTATTAAAAGCCTGCTAAGAATTCAGCAGCACTGTCCAGGTAATCTGATCAGGTTGCTTTCTGCTGCTTTCATTTTCTTGGACAGATAAAAATCAAGGATATCTATCCTGATTTATGTCCAAAAAGCATTCTGTGTTGCTTCCCAGATAAGGAAAATTGAAGGTGCCTAATTCTGGATTGCTGAGATAATGTTCACTGAAGGCAATGGGGAAAAAAAACCCAACAAATTCCGTTTCAGTGAGCACTGGATCAGGCAAAGAGACCTTCTAAAGTGGCATATCAAACCAGAAATATATGAGGGGCAATTTTTCTTGTAAAAAGATAAGCTGCGAGTTAAATAACACACTGTCAGTTTTAGTTACAGAAAGCCACTTAACAATGCACTTTTACAGATAAAGAGATGGGAGCTGAATTCCAGAAGAAGTGTTCTCCTTTCCTTTTAAAGATAGGGAAGAAAATACCCCTAAAATTAAGGAAAGCACATCTGAACTAAACCAAAATTCTATAGACATTACTAAATTTTAGAATCATCACAGCAATCTCACACACAAAACATGCTGGTATTTTCCACTCTACACTGGCAAAAGGGCACTTTCTGCTACATTTTTCTATTTAAAAAATAATATATATATATGAATTTCTCAATTTAGAAATACTTAAAAATTACTAAAAGATGCAGATTTGGAAAAAGAAGGACAAGTTAAAATATATAAATCACGAGAGCAATTCAGGGATGGAGGGAGGAAGAGAGGAAAGGAAGGATGCTCTTTGGCCTCACCATAAGATGGGATCCATTTTTCTCCCCTGTGGGAAAGTTGCTGAAGCTTTGCCCAAGGTGTGGATTTGTGTTGAACATGCCCTGTGGTGTAGAAACAGGCTCCAGGTTTAAACCCTCTGCCATATGAACCTCTTTGTTACAGCATTTTTGGTATGTATTGCTCATGTATTACACAACAACGGGAGGTTTCAGGCAACATCTCCCTAGTACAGAGAAAGAATGATAAAGTAGAATTCCTTTCCAGCTGTGTACAGCTGTGCACATTTCAACCAGTTATTACAGAATCGAAGTATAACTGAATTTGGAAGGGACCTCAGGAGGTCTCAACTCTCACCTCCTGCTTAATGCAGGGACAGCTAGTTTAGACAAGGTTGCCTATGGCTTCATCTGGGTGGGTCTTGAAATCCTTCAAATGTGGGGATTCCACAACCTCTCTGAGCAACCTATTTCATTGCTTGCTTGACTGAACTCCTGGAAGATTTCTTCCTTACATCCAGTCTGAACCTCTTGTTTCAGTTTATGTTCATTGTCTCTATATCCTCTCATTTTTCACTGTTGGGACTGTATCATCTCAACAACCTCCTTTGGAAACTGTAAGACCATTATTAAATCCCCCTTTCTTCCAAAGCTTTCTCTTGTTTGGGGTTAACAGAACCAGCTTCCTCAGCCTCCCCTCCTAAAAAAGCTGTGGCCCCCTGACAATTGTGGTGGCCCTACAGTGAACACTCTACACTTTATCAATGCCTTTCTCATACTGAAGGGCCCTAAACTGCCTGGAGCTTTCTAGATGAGGTTTGAAGAACTGTATGTAAGAGAAATAATCTCTTGCCTCAGCCTCCTGACTGTGCTCCTGTCAGTGCAGCCTGTGTCAGTGCAGCCCAGGATGCTGCTGGCCATCATCACTGCCATGGCATGGGGCTGGCTCCTGCTCAGCTCTGCCAACACCCCAGAGCTGTCCCTGCACAGCTGCTCCCCAGCCTCCACCACTGTAGGAGGATTCTTCCCTCCCAAGCACATGATGCTGTATTTATTCCTGCAGAATTTTGTAGGGCTCCTGCTGGCCCATCCCTCCATCCTGTCTAGGTCCCACTGAGCAGCAGCCTTGTCCTCAGATCAGTTGATCTCTCCAATTTAGTGTCATCTACAAACTTCATGAGCATGCCTCTATCACCTCCTCCAGTGCACTGCTGAAAGTGTCACACAGGGCAAAAGAAATTCCTGTGGTGTTCCCTTTGCCACAGACCTCAGCTAAAGTATGAGCCATTAATCACTACCCTCTAAGCCAGACCAGCCAACCACTAATGATGCATTTATTTGTCCACCCATCCAAATTCTAAATTGAACACAAGAATATTTGTAGACCTTGTCCAAAAAGTCTTGCTGGAGTTAAGATAAATGACATCTACTGCTCTCTCCCATCCACAGCCTCATCCAGCTGTTTTATCCTAGAAGGCAATGAGTATAACCTTGGTAAATCCATATTGACTGTTTCCAGCCATCATTTCCTCCCTCCTGTCTTTATGTTTATTATTTACTCAGTGGCCCATAACCACAAGTTGGGTGTATGCAGAAAGTACCAGCCCAGGCTTTGTCACTGAACCAGCACCAGAGGCTGCATCAAAAAATACTCTCAACTCTCAAGCAGAGCCTGCTCACCTGCACTGTGCAAAGCTCTGCTGCTCTGCATTTGCCAAGACATTCAGCCACCAAGGAGAACGTGTGCATGTATGCACAGATGTGTGCATAGAGATAAACCAGCCAGTTGCTTTTTACCCTCACTTGTCAAAATTCAGTATTCACTCATGAGCCTTTCAGACTGTGGTCAGTTCTGCTTAGCTGAGGTATTTAAAAGATATTACTGCACTGTGAATCTAATTGGAAAAAAAAAAAAGTAAGACAAATAAACCATTTTCTGTTGCTTCCAAAACACTAAATATTAACAAAGTCTAACATACATATGCTTGTTCAAAAGGACTACAACACAAACTGCAACTCTGAGGAAAATACTTCTTTATATATGATGTTAACCACCAGTGTGAATGTTGTGGTCCTGCTACAGAATTACAGATGAATAATGAAAACTCTCAAAACTAAAATTCATGGCAACAAAATGTATGTACTTTCAGAATGATTTCTATATAAAATCATGCATTCATTTAATCCAAATTAATTTCTACAGCCCTTTTCCTCAGAGAGATATTGCCTGAGATGAAAAGTAACACACTCACCCTTCTTTCAGCAAGGCTAATACCTGCATGCTCTTGAGACTGCATTCTTACTTCTGCTGCTAGGTGCTGTGTACATTTGTAATAGAGACCATCTGATAAGTGTTTTCCAAGACTGCTTCTTCCACATGAACAGAACTAAATTCTCAACATCTGGATGTCATGGCATGAAGATGGTAATTGAAACCCTTGCTCAGTACAGTGAACTATCTAGAGGCAGCACAACATAATGGAAATTTTCAGCAGAAGCATGAAATTCCACAGGCTCCTGCAGCACATCTGACCAGGATAAGAGCTGCTGCCAGAAAGGACAAACTGACCACACCATGGACAATGCAGTATAAAGCCAGAGAAAGCTGACCTTACTAAACACACAAAGCTTTTCCAAATGTCTGACACTATCAGTAGGCTCTGAGTTGCCTTTTTTCCAATTTAAATTTATAAAATCACTGTTGCATTGATAGACAAAATAATTAAAATAGTTCATTCTCCTACCTGTATCACCTTTAAGTACTGGGGAAATTAGGACTACTTTTTGGGACATTCACTGTGGTATCTGCTCTCCTGACTTGAGCAAAACCATACCTTGAGAGTGAATTTTCTTGAAGTCCCATTTTCAATTACAGTCAGAGTAATGCAATTATTTATAAACAGGTAAAGGTTAATTAATTTTGATGCTGCGAACCTACAAAAGACTGACATGAACTTAATTCCAGCTTTCTACCTTAATCTTCCTTTTCTCCTATATAACACCTTATTTTAAAATACACTGGGGACACTAGCTGCATCGTGATCAATGCCTATGGTTTGAATTTAAAATTTTGGATTTTATGACATGACTGAAAGAGTTATTACAGAATCTAAATGAGATATAGCAGTATATGCTGCTGTATACATCCTGTTTTTCCAGAAGCATTTTTTTTTTTAACAAAAGTCTTATTAAATCCCACTTACATCAGTGAGAAGTCAACTTCAGACAAAGTTACACTTAGAAAAATGTGCACTATTTAAACATATTGTATTATCAGAAGAACTCCTCTGCTGTACTGTAGGTGTGTTTATATTCCTGTCATAAAAATTTGCTATAGGAAGATCTGGAAACAAACTACATAAGACAGTATTCTCTGTCTATCAATTTAAGAAAAATTTTTAACACTGCTATTTGACAAGAATGCCTTTCCATAGCTTGATTGTTAACAGACTCCAGGAAAAAACATATTTCATAAATAACATCAAACATTTCAATTTGTAAGCGCTGAAAACATGTGTTTACAGTCTGAGAAACTTCCAAATGCGAAAGGAAAACAGGAAATAAAAGCATCTGATTGATAAAGAATGGTGGGATTTAGGTTGTTTTTTAAAGAATAGTTCAAACAAATCAAGAACAAACCAAATTTAATAGAAGCCCTTCTACTTTCCTAAAATCAGAGAATTTCAACCACCAGGATTTTTCTCACACACACACACCATTCCAATGTGGAGAAAGTTTCTGAGATCCTAAATTGCTCAAGTATCTCCATGGACAGCCCCTCTGATCAAAATTTCACAGAAAACTGCAGTAACATCTCCCAGCCTCTGCTGAGAATAAGGGGGACAATTTAAACCAGAGTGCAGGAGATCAGCTTACAAAGAACCTCCTCTACTAAAGTTTGCTGTGCATCACACAACACTCTCCATGCCCCAAGTTTAGTTCTACAGCCAAGGGCTTACTGCAGACAGCAGTTCTGAAGTCAAACATCGCTTGAACTCCTCTAATTGTAGGCACACCTCCTATTTGCAGCACTGGTCATGAGTAACTGGCATTTTTACTCCTTTCTAAAGCCAAAGTAATCTGGTCAAAAGATGTTCATGGGCAAAAGAGGCAAGTGCAAGGCACAGTGCAAACTTCCCTCCAGCAGCAGTAGAAGAGCAGCCACGCTGCAGAGCAGTGTGCAGGAGAAACAGCAGGAAGCAATGCTCCAGGGGGCATCAAACCCATACCCACTTAGTAACTACAGTTACACAGTGCAAGGTTAAGAAATATGTTTTCCCTCTCTCAGGACCACAATTTCTCCTGCTGATGTGCAGATCTTTGTTCCTACCTACTGGCACACAGCAGAATTCTTCACTAAAACAGAGCTGCTCTACTGATAACTGAAGTGATGCCCCATTGCTGTGAGATGCCATCAGCTCCATCTCAGGGACTGTAAACGCTTCTGACCACACTCACAGCAGGGCCAGAGTGGGAAATACACACTGAAATGAGTTTTCAGCTTTGCTATACAAAATCTCTTTCACACACAGGAAAAGTCAAGACACTGTTTTACTCCTAGGACATTGCAGCGGCTCCTGTTTGTCCTGGCAAGGCCATATCTTTCCAGAAAACTGAAACAACTGAAAGGATTATGGTTTCAGCTTGGCAGTGATTTCGTATTGAGACATAGCTTCAGCTTCACAGAAGAGGTTAATGAGGTGGACAAATCATAATCTCTACATAGCCCTAAGACACCACTTTTAACCGTAAGATGCTTAGCACTTAAAGCTTCCCAGTGACTCTCAGTTAAACGGTTTGTCCCCCCAAGTCATCCACACTAAAAAGAGAACCATCCAGACCATGTTCACTCCAACTGAGCACGGGCACTGTTCTCACAATCACAGATGTTTATCACAAGCAGTAATTTGCTTTGTGTCTTTATTAATTACCAGTGCTGCTTAAAAATCCAACACCTCACAGCCTGTCTCTACTCTTCCAGCTACAACTGCTGAAGTCAACTCACATGGTTCATTTCTAACATAACAATGACTGTTGTATTTTCCCCTCAAGTGCTAATAAATGCTTTAGTACAAAAGATGTGGACAGATTAAAATGACATACAGGATGACATACAGGATGAAACAGTTTACAAACACAAGGTAAATTGATTTTGAAATCCTGGTAACTGCTGGTGTATACCTAGAAACACTTGTAAGAGCAAATGTTGAGTGCAGGTCTAGTGACAGTCATTTTTGCTCATGGGGAGCCACCATGTAATACTGTAATTTCATCCTAAACTGCCTGAGAACTTCTAGCCATGAGGTTCCAATGGGTAAAAACTAGTTATTAAAAAACCCTCCCCCCTTCTGAGACAGCTCAAATACTGGCTTCACTTAGTGTCTCTCACCTGGCAATAGCTACCACAAAGAACTGATTGGATATTTTTGGAAACTAGAACTGTAAAATTTTCACTTTGGGAGAAAAAGATTGTAAGTATAGAGAGGTCAACTGGTTTCCTATTGATCTGAATTTATGCCTTCTCTTACTGCAAACATGTATCAGGTAGCAACACACATCATCAGCCTGAATCAAACTGAAGAATTCTCTAATATACACATTTACAAACACAGCCTGTGAAAGCACTAGAAAATTTGGAATCCCATAGCTCTCAGCAATTCCCTTGCTGGTTTCCTACACCCCAAATATGCTGCACAAAAAGGTACCTAAACATGTGTGTTCACTTGGCATCTGTTCTGTATTCAAACCTTGTCAGGCACAACACGTATAAGAAACTCCACCAATATGTATTTTGAATGCTATCCCACACAGGAAGCAATTTTCTGTCTCAGAAATGCATTCTAATTTTCTCTCAGTATTACAGAAGCATATATACCTACACAAATGTGAGAGCAGAACTGAACAATTTTTTTCTTTCACCCTTTATTATCATACCTTTAGTACGATGCTTCCCTCACATCTCTGTGAATAACGTAAATCAGTTCCACAAAGAATATTCACTCAAAGACTTACTGGAGAAAGGAAATAGGAAACAATTTGGGGATTGCAGAATGCACAGGATGAGCCTAGAACTCTCTGACAAATATGAGCCTCAAGATTACCTTTTCATTTCCTGCACTGAACAGAGTAAAATAACCATGGAATAAAAAAACCACAGCCCACTTGATGAGGTATTGCAAAATCACAACTCAGTTTTCTCTTGTCTTTAAATACGGTATTTAACTGAGTAATTATTTGAGTCACATAGGCCACATGTGGATGAAGAGCTGGATAGACTTTTGTGTTGGTTAAATTAGAAATAACCCCACACAAGCACTGTTTTACTAGAGCAACAGAAGTACAGACTCCACTTCTGAGGGAAGAAAAAAAAAAGAAAAAATGGCAAACACTTGCTTCCTGTTATGTTTCATGTTATCTTTCAAAAGTTCAGCAGCAAAGAGCCACCATGAAACAACCCAGAATATTTAATGAGACAGCAACTGGCAAATAACACATTTCATTGGACAAGTTGTACTTTTTCTCAAAGCTAGTCAATAAATTATATTTAATGCATGAAAAACATTGCTTATAGCTCTTTAAATATTAAGTGGAATTTAATTAAAGAATTAAAGAAGGAATTTATTAATTTGGGAGAAAACCTTACTGCTTATGCTTCAGAAATTACCTTAAAAATTAAACTAATTGGAGTCAAAGAGGCAAAGAGAATCTCTTCACTTCACCTGAAAGGTGAGGGAAATTTAATGAACTAATATTTGAATGAAAAATATCTTATACTGGTTTCTGTAACTGCAATTTCTGGCTGATTTCAAATAGAGTAAAACCAATAAAAAACCTGTTCCTGAAATTTTAAAATTTCTAATTTAGTATCTGTGAGATTTTTTATTTAAATGTCCAAGAAGATTGTTCTGCCTGTATTTCTGCATCAAAATCTTTCTAGTAATGGTGTCACTAAACAACATCCTTAGCTTCATTCTTTCTCCTTTACACCTAGGCATCCACATCTACTGCCCAAATTTCCATTAATCTATATATTCACAGCTTTGCATGCTTTCCCTACAGTCCTCCAGTTCCATAGTATGGATACAGCACATCACTTAATGTCTGTCCCACCTGAATGCTCTTGTAACTCTTCATGGCAAAGAACAATTCTGTTCTGAGTTCACCAGCATCAGCATTCCTCTCTTCCAGTGATGCCATCAAACCCACATTTCAATCCCACATTTCAAACCTTCTTCCTTCTCCCTTCATATAATGGATCTCAGTAGTCTGGTTTCCTTTCCAGGCTTTTCCATGTATTTCCAGGTTTAAATTTATGCTTTACCAGCTAAAATGCAGGCCTGCATTTGGTCAAGGTGCTCTTTAGGAAATCATGGCGCTGTGTCTCAGCTCCTGCCCTGCAATCCCTTTGGCAGCAAAAGGGGTTCTCTCCTTTTCCTCCCACAACCCAGATTTCAGTACTTCCTGTTTCATCTTCTGGCCCAAAGTACATTTAGTGTTGGGCTCAAGCCACTGAATAAATTCATCAAAGTCTTAATACTTAGAACTACTACCTTGAATTTTTTGCTTGTCTTTTATTATTATATCCATGTAAAATGGAAAACAAAACTATGCTTTTTTTTCCCTTCCCTACCAATGTTCCTGTTCCTATATTCATTTGTAAGGTATCTTCTTTATTGGCATTCCTACTTGCAGCTCTGACAAACCCATTGCTATTTGCTCCTCTACAAGACCATTAAGATTTGTAATTTATGTACTTTTATTTTTTTGTTTTTCTAAATGCTGATTCTCTTAGGTTCTCTTGCTCTTCAAGCTGAGCACTGAAAAAATCTGCCAAACAAGAATGAACCTGTCCCTGGACAAATTATTCTTGCAGCTTTAGAGGCTGTATTCAGAAACTTTTCCCTTTAGCTGAGCAACTGATTCTGCCCCTGGGAAGGTGTGGTCATCAGCATTCACATAATATTAGCATTCATCACATCCCTGAGTGATCTCATCTTTCTACAACCCTAGGGTATCACTGTTTCTTCACTTTTGCAGCACTCTCTCTGTGAATTGGCACTGCAGGCAGTACTGTGTCAGCTAGGAGTTTTAACCTTTACAAATCTCGTACCTATAAACAGAAATTATGGTTCATACACCGCTGTGTGAAAGCAGTCACAGAGGTGTTCAGCTTCTCTACATTCTCATGGATATAAAGCAGAGCTCAAGCAGAAGATTTGATGGAGTCTCTTCCTGGTTTGATTGCTTTGGAAAATCAGAACAGGCAGTTTTACCTTATCTGAAGAAGTATTTCCCATGGACTGACTCATTGTTACAGATTTGTTTCGCCCAAACATCTGCACTGACTATTGAAAACCACCAACAAATGTCCAGCTAAGATCAAAGGAAACCTTTTAGATGGGGCCCAAAGTAACCAATACTCATCTTCAGAAGTCAGAGCATGTGAGACACCCTCACACAGCCATGCCAGCTGCATGAGGATCTATGCTCTTTCTTAGCACTACTTGTGTTGTAAGAAGTGGTATTTGCACAGCACCTCCAGACTCACAGCTCATGCTGCTCACTTCTAACGTGAAGTGTAACGCCTGCTTTGGCATTAGACAGTTTACATCACAGAAACCATTCATGACTGACTGCCAGGAAGAGCAGAAAGCCAGAATATGAGATGCTGATCACTGCAATGGCAGCGGCCTTGCTTTGTGAGCTTCATCCACATGGTCTCGAAGTACAGAAATATCCAGGAGCTCCACACACATGAAGGTGCCCTACACTGTGCCTATGTGATGCAGCACCACTGATACAGTTAAAGATATGAGAAAAGGCCCATCAACACCCTGAAAACCACACTGAGAGGTGCTGATGTAGATCTCCTCCACTCATTACTGGCCCAATCACAATATCCTCTGATAGGGTGTTCACAGTAGAAAGATGCTGTCTATGCAAATACTAAATAATGAATGCCTTTGCTTTCAAAATATCGGTATGGGTTTGTTTCTCAAATTATCTGATTAATAGCAAGTGATCATAAGTTCTGGCATTTTTCTCAATCTCAAAATCTGGGCCATGATCACATGAATTTTAAGTTCACTCATGTTTCTAGAGAGCTATAACAACACTGGCTGGAATACTGTTTTGGTTCATTGTATGATTAATTTTATATATTTGCTTCAAGTTATTGCTTCAGGTTTATTCAGCATAATTCCCATTTAGGGTTAGGAGTTTGAAACAAGTTCCCAAAGCACTGAAGGTAGCTGAATTTGACACATCTGTCTGGGGAATGTGTGCCTTTATAAGAGATTTGTCTGATTTGCGCTTACACTGCGAAACCTTATTGAACCTCTGATGTCCTTCATCAGATTTGAGCCAATTTCAACATGTTTAACATTGAGGGGATTCCCTGAATCCAACCTGCAGACAACTCTTTCCAGGACTGTTTGCATTATTTCCAGGGTAGCATATAAGAAAGAAGAAGGGGATGATAAAGACAGAGTAGTCTGTGAAGCACCTGTTATTGTTATGCTGCTATTTGTATTACCTTTTAAGTCCAGTTGTAGCCCTGGAAAACACAGACTGAGGCTTTATTTCTGCAAAGCTGTGAAGGCAGTGGTACAAAAACTGCACTGCTTTGCCAAAACCATCCATTTCTTCCACAGTTTCAGCAAATACAGAATAGGATTTACTGTCATATGGTGACCTAGACTAAATGTAAACTAAAGGAAAACTTACAGGCCTTCTACAAAGAACAAATTTCTGAACTTTAAGAGAGACAAACACCATCAGCACATAGGTGGCCTGGAAGTATAGATTTAATTAACACTCCTGCAAACTTCTTTTCCCCAAAGGCTCAAGACAAAAAGCATGCCTACAGAGTCAGCTTGACCCTAAAGAAGACTGTATGAATGTAATACAAAAGCAAAGTTAGGTTCAGTGACTAATCCTGGTCCTTAGCCAGACAATTACAGAGGCAACAAAAAAACCCATTACATTTAGCAAAGCAACAGTCCTGCGGGATGAAAATGAGCAACACTCATTTTCTCCCCTATACATTTCATAATGCTTTAAAAGTGTCAGGGAACAGCCAGGTCCCTTGCTTTTGTCAGGTAACACATCTGCTGGGGAGTGCTCATTTGGGAGAGGTGGTACTGCTGCTTGCTGATGGGACTATCTCTATCAGGACACTTGCCAGGCATGTAGCAGAGATGCAGCATTTTCTAAACTTCTAAACCCTTTCTTTTATTACTCAGAAGATAAGTAGAACTAAATCCAAATATTGAAACAGTATTGATTTTTTTTCTGAAATGTAAGTTTTGCAATTAGCAGCTAGACAGCACTTAGACTGGCGTGAATTACCAGTGGTGGGAGGAACAGCCCCTTCCTAACACCACCTTCCACTGGCTTTAGAATTCACTGAAAAGTAGGCTCAGGTCTGTGCCAACAGGGGCAGCTGGGTGAGGAAAACAAAGGTGCCCTTCAGATTTGAACTTGGCAAAACAGTGAACAGAAGAGCTCCAGTAAGTTACAAGACAGATGATCCTAAACCCCACAAGCTGGAACTTTGGCAGGATAAATATTCTCAAGCGTGGTTTGGGAGAGAGATTGCATGGACTCCAGTTGTGCTAGAGTGCACACTTAAAATTTAAAGAAATGGGCTGGAGATCCAGTGTCTGAGTCACCTGCACCACAACCCCACTTAGTTTACTAGGATAAATAAAAGCATTGTTTTCCAGGTGCATTTGGATGTTGGTGCCTGGGTCCTCAGTAGAAGAGAGAAGGATGATGTTGGAGAACCAGCAGTGAGGGAGTTCAGTTTCAGCCACCCAGCAGAATGCAAACAGACACCTCAGAAAATCTTACACAGCCTTCCCTCTCTAGGTCTGATGGAAGTTACAGGCTCTGTGAAGCCTCAGAGAAGATGTGAAAAAGGAAAAGCAAAGTATTTTTTTAGGGAATCTCAAAGCCATTCAGGGGACAAGATGTGCATGTACACCTAATTTCAAGAGAAAATGATTTCTTGGGGCTGGCTGCTACTCTGTTCTTGCCTGAGGTAAATGTTCTGAGATGTACAAAATACCCCACGAGTTTTCTCAGGTGAACACAGAGCTTGTTTTTCTTGTTCAGAAGGTGAAGGGCTTACAGGGGATGTACAAGTGCCTTGCACAGGGCAAATACCATCTCTTTTCATGACAATGGTGCAAAGGTTAAGACAGGTTATTGAAGCAAAACAGAACCCTGGTGAAAGTTTGTGCCACACCTGTGCCACTTCTGAAAAACTGAGACAGCTAAGGTCACCTAATACTGCAAACTTAAGTACTCCTGTCTGCATTAAAAAAGTTATTTGAATGGGTGGTTGATGAGAAGTTAGGACATCTATCACCTTCAAGAAAAGCCTAATGGATACTCCAGGTCACTGGAGCAGGAAAAAAGAGCCTCCTACCCATCTCCCTGTAAAGTATCTACCTGTGTCTGTTCAGATGTGATGGCTGAGTACCAAAGAACAGGTGAGTATATAAAAATAAGTACCTTTGTATTCAGCAGTTTGGATCCTAAAGCATTACTGAGTCACACCTGCTTGTTCTAAAACAATAAAAAACCTCCCAAAGTTTAATGACTTACCAGAATTTCAATAGTAAGGCTGTGAAAGCACTTGAACTGTGTCCTTCTGGGCATGTCAGCTGCAAGCAGCAAACTGAATTCCCACAGGGAATTCTTAAGGTGAGTGCAGTGCTGAAAGCACAGTCAGTGGTTTTCACACTGAACCCTTCTCTGACCTGTAAGGAAGGCAATCTGTAAGTCTTTCAGAGAAAGAAAAGTAGACAGACATAGGGAAAGGAATGAATTAAACACACAATTCCCAGGATACCCTGTTTAGCCATTCTTTACACTATTAAAACACCTTAGAAAGAATTGGTACTTTCCTGCATGGTTGAGAAACAGCCTTGCAGTTACTGCCTTTCTTCAGAACAGCAGCTGGAGTCTAGGAAAAAGAAACAGCCTCAGCTCTTGAGCTGACATTTTACTAAAAGGAAAAATAGTCACAAACTGAAGTGGTACAGGGACTGCACTGAATAACCCAGACTGCTGACCCTGATTGCAGATTTCTAAGGCTACCAAGACATACAAAAGTTGCCTTAAGACCATGATTGAAGCAAAATGCTACACACCCATACTGATTTTAGAATGGAAAATTCTAAAGCCAATGAATAACCTGAGCAGAAATTTTACCCAGGAAAGAAAATAACCAATGACAGCCTGTGGCAGAAGGTTGTGGGTTACAATTTATGTGGCAGTAGTACTGCCACTACCAGGGATCAGAGCCATGTGGCCCTGGATGAAACAGAGCACTTGGAATCACAGGTTATTACTCCCTTCAGCAGCTACAGAGTCACCAGTCAGAGCTACAGAGTTACTCCCTAACTCAGTGGGCAGAGAGATGGCTTGCCACGGTTGTTGCTGTTCTCTTTGGAATGCAGTGAAATTTTGCCTATGAAAAATAAAATATCCGTACTAGTTGAGATTTTCTTTTTCTTTTTGAAAGAAAGGGAGAAAACTCCACCTGTTTATATCCCTCTCAAAGGGCCAAAAAAACAAAAGGGCCAACACAAAACAAAAAGAAAAACAAAAAAACCACAAACAAACAAAAAAAAACCCCACAACCAACCAACCAAACTCAAAAAACCCAAACCAAACCAAACAAAAAAAACCAAAAAAACCCCAAAACCACACAAAAACTCCCCAAACCTAAATAATTTAGTACTGAATTTAATGAGCAGAACTGCAATCTCAGTTCTACTCTTAAACAATTCAAAATGTGAGTAATACTAGATCTGCCATTCTATTCATCTATTTTGCTTTACATCTATTAAACCTTACCTGTGGGATGTGGGAAGCATCTCTCAACCCACCTGGAAGTATGGAATTTACTGCTTAGTACCCCAGAGTCATTTATATGGGTTTACATAATCTCCATATCTGCTCAGCAGCTTTGACACCACCAACAAATGGACTGAGTCAGACTGATACTTGTGAGGATTTTTGCAATCCAGATTTTTTTTGCAGAAGAAACAGGATGTATACAATCCATCCACTAAAACCCTTAAATAAAAAGTTATTTTGACCCCCCCTCCCCCAAATGTTAAAAAGGAGAGAGAAAATGTAGTGATTTCTAGAAGGAAACCTTGCATGCACATTACTTGTTCCCAGCCTTCCCTTTCCTCCCAACAGAGATGTCTCATGCCTTTTTCCCCTTATTCAAACAACTAGTTTGAATAAGGTTTACTAGTACTGAATTGTAAAAATGCCATTGCATGAGATGCAAAGGGAAACATCAACCAAATGAATGTACAGGTCAATGTAGTAAAAAAATGGACATTCTCTTTTCCAGTTTGCCTGTTCACTTAGCTGAACACTTTAAAGAATGCTGACATTTCTCCTTACCCATTTCCCTTCCCTGGCTTTTGGTGGCTTACCAAAAGCCAAATGAGCAAATGTGGTCAAATGATCACTATCATTTGGCCCACAATGAAACTATTTGATGGGCTGTCATTAAATTATTCAATTACATTATGTGATACAAGCAGTTCTGTAATTTTCATAGTCTCTAATACCAACAGGTTCCTGCTGTTGAAAGGGACAGAAGATGCAAGTGGTTTGCCTAAGAATGGTGTAATTTCTTCAGTAAGAAATTTCATGGCAGGTCAAGGCTGTAAATATAGCAGTTATTTACAGGAAGCATAGGAAAACAGACAAGGTAACAAGGACATCAGATCTAAGATGCTGGAGACAGCGTGCCCCCACATCTTTACTTCTTTGTCAGTGTACATTTTTCATTGCTACACTACAATCCAAATAATATTTCAGAGAAAATGAGTATTAGCACATGGAAAAATCAGAGAGCTTTAAACAATTAGTTTTGATGGTTTTTTTTCAATCCATGCAGTTCATTATTAGATTTAAGTGGCAGGAGCATAACGAAAATGGGATGCCCATGTACCCGCAGTAAATAACCATGGAAAACCCAATCCAACTCCTGTTGATATCAGTGAATAATTTGCCTTTCTGTTCCTGGGCACTAGGATGAAAGCAGGCTTGTCTATGCTCTCCATTCTACCAATCACTTAAGGTGTCCTTGGAACAATGTTAGCAAAATTTCTGTAAATGCCTGCCCAGATAGTTTTGCTGGGGTTAAAATTATGTTTATTGTGTTTAGCTTATATCAAGTAAATGAACTAAGCTCTACTGAAAAAAACCCCAAAACCCATTAACGGAGGACCAAACACCCACAGCATTAACTTATTAATTTTGTTTTGTCATGTAATTACACTGGAATAGGAATTTTGACAAACACTCTTTTGTGGACAAGGCCTTAGAATCCTTTTTAGACCAAAGCAAAAGCAGTCAGTAGGAAACTGAGAGACCGGTTTCACAACACCACGTGAGGCTTGACCAAACCACTTTGATGTCAGTGCAACAATTACTGCAAAAAATTGAAGTTAGAATGTGTCAACAAATTAGAAGTTGTTTGAAAGTGAAGACCACAACAATTATCAGCTAACAGCAATGCAACACTTTCTTATTCCTAGCACAAAGGATTTGATTCTCCCACAACTTCCTGCTCAAGAATAAGAATGGAAATGAAAGAAAGAACCTTGAAACTTTCACCAGTTTCTGGGAAGAAAAAATCCTTCACATGGAACAGGGTACAGGACAATAGAGCAATTACATTTTAACAGAAATGCCACTGCTTTGGAAGCAAACTTCAAACTGTGACTCTCAGCCCATATCTTTAAGCAACTAGATCACTGCAGTAGTGCCTCTGGAAGCAAAGCCAAGGGGTGAAAGGAGCAGCAGTCACTAATGCAGTTACAAAGCTCATCTGACTTACCAAGTTAATATTCAAAAAGGGGGAAAAATTAAATCTTTGTGCAGAAATGCTTTATTGTTTTGTGGCTTTCATTATCCTGGTACATACACATACATATTTAATCAAGGTGTTAGACTTCACTCTGCACTCCTGAAAATCAGGATTGATACCCTGACAAGCTGTCAAACAGAGTAAGCTAAAGTCAAGATTTAAGAGCCTAAATCCTTTGAATTTTTTTTTCAGACTGTATCTGTTCAAATCTTATTCAGCTTCCTGCTATCCCTTGCTCGTTGTCTAATGATACAAGGGGCAAGGCCACTGAAATGAAATTTTACACCCAAATAAAAACCCTGACACAACAGGTACACATGGATTTTATTTTTTCTCTAATGCTGGTGTACTTTTTATTCTCAGATTTTTAAGCAGATAATTTTGTTATTAGTCACCAGTTAAGAAACACCTCCAAACTACTTTCAGAAACACAGACAAAAACTTCTTGCTCAATTTCTTCCTCTTGAGTCAAGTCTGTTTGTTCTCTACTGACTTCTGCTTCCTGCAAAGCAAAACCAAAAGCTCCCAAGCTTACTGAGTCACTGTAATTGTTCCGGAGTTAGACAGTTCAGCTGTTTAATGCTCTGGTGATCCATTTTGCCATTGGAATCCCTGAATGCCTTCATTTTCTTCCATCCTCTGCTTGGCCTTCTGTCTACCCAGCAGCCACCATGTAGTGCTGCTGTCTCGTTTACTGCAGTCATAACCTCTCTTTCACAGTGCCCTCACAGTAATAACAGCTTTTGTTTTCACGTGAGATTAGCTGACATAAAGTGACTCCAGCAAAGTATTTCTTTGTTGTATTTTTTTTGATGAAAAAACCTACATGTGGAATGTTTCTAAGGACTTCAGTTACAGAATGCTTTGAATTAGCTGTTTGGTTTCGTTGTTTTAATTTGGGGGGGAGACAGACATGACTAAATTAGTTCTGACAAAACCTTTGATGAATGTTTAATTAGATAATACACATTCAGACTTACAAGGAAAAGTGTACCAGGATTCTTCAGATATGATGGCCATTTTACAAACTATTACCATAGTCTTCTCCAGTCTTAAACTCCCCTAATAATCTGTCCTCATTCTCTTTCTCCTTGACCACTGCCACTGCCAAAGCCAGTCTCAGTTAAAAGAGAACAGCTTCTGCTCCTCACCCACAAGCAGTTCTAAGGGTAAAAACAGTCCTTATGAGCTACTGAAGGCTACTGCCAATCTTCTGTTTCTCATTTCCACTTTCTTTTTCCTCGTCTTCTTGGGCAGTACAAAGGAAGAGAAGCACTTCAGCTGACTGGCTCATTTGGCAGGTATTTCAGCTTTGGCTCTTATCCTGAAAGACTGAGTAACTACTATCCCTTTCTCTTTGCCTGGCAGAAAGCAGGGTTCAAGGATATCAGTGTGATATCAAGGCAAATGCATGATTGTTCCATCAGAAAAGTGCTCTGGCCCCTGGCAACACATGAGACAAGAAGAGAAGGGAATATGCACCTAGTAAGATTACAGACAGAAATACCACCTATTAAAAGAAAAAGTATGGCTTGAAAAGAAAAACAGTTCCAGCAAGTGAATCCATGACCACAGGTTTCTGTTCATGCTATAGTTTCCATACTTTATCCCTCACTGGTTATTTTCATGCTCATTGGTCTGCATTTCCACATTTGGACACTTCCCTAGGAAGCAGGAGACCCAGGTGAAAGTCTCCTTTCAGTCCAATTCTCCAGAAAGACTTCCAGCTGCCTGAATACCTGACCAACAAGCTCTTTATGGATAGATCCTACTTTCTTTTCTCGTCCTGCTGAAAATTTTCAGAAGTTCCTTTTTACACACTGATATTCAGACAATTCAAGAGCCAAAACTTGAGCTTATTTTGAACATTAATGCAGCCTAGTGCCATACTAAACACAGCACAGCAGCACTGCCTTGGAACAGCAATGCCACACACAGTCTCACTTTCAAGGACCTAATACAAGACAGGACACAAACTATTAAGAAGTCTCAAATCTTCAGCACATCATGCATTTTCTTCCAAAAAATCTTCACAGCTCTATAAACCCACTTGGAACAATAGTGACATACTTTTGTTTGTCCTTTCACCTTGTAGATGCAGTGTCCTCTTGCACCTCTTCAAGGCTGAGGCCAGAAATTCCCCACTGACCTTGCTTTTTCCCCATCATTGAAAAGAAAAAAGTGAGAGACACCTTCAGGTTCCTGTGTCCATCAGAGCATGGCTAGATTGGCTAAAACACTTTGCTTTTACTACATGGCTCATGGTTTCAAACCAATGCAGTTCTGAGTTCATGACTCTCAAATTTCTGTCTCAGGGCTCTCAGCAGATATGCAGGAGTACTACTACACTTCTAAAAATTAGTTTTACCTGGTTTATGTTTTCAAGCTCATCTT
Source organism: Illadopsis cleaveri (assembly GCA_013399915.1). Taxonomy (NCBI): domain Eukaryota; kingdom Metazoa; phylum Chordata; class Aves; order Passeriformes; family Timaliidae; genus Illadopsis; species Illadopsis cleaveri. Next base: position 147,775 of record VXBB01013593.1, on the reverse strand, counting down.
TTACAGAGAGAATAACAAACACAATATACAGGTATTTCTAGTGAAAATGGAGAACTATGTATCCACTACATGAATGTAGATACTGGCTATATACATGTACACCAATATTATCAGTATTTTCTAGAATCACAGAATACTTTAGGTGGAGAGGCACCTTAAAGCTCATCTCATTCCACCCCCTGCCATGGCCAACAACACCTTCCAGTAGATTAGGCAGCTCCAAGCCCCAACCAATATTTAATTTGGCCTTTGTTATATAGCAGAGAGTCAGTGTAAAACAGATTGAAATTTTGCCAGGGAAATAAATTGAAAACTTGGGTATCTAAGAGTCTTTGCAATCTGGAGATCAAATACACAATTACAAATATTAACTTTTTTACTAGAAGCTTGTGGGTCTTTTTTCGACTTCTGCAAAATTGTGAACATCCAAAGCTGTTTGATAAAATTTATCAATTATTATCACCCAGCTAACACATATATATACAGTTGTAACTTTATTTTGTATTTTTATTCATAAACATTTCCCACATTTTCAGAACCTTTAGTAAGCTGTCCTTGGTGGTGGATATCCCCCATGAATATTTTAAATTTTTTCCATACTACTGTATTGGAATAAATTATTTTATTGTATTGTAATAAAAATATCTATTATATACATTCCATGAATGAAGTAGAACTGAAAACAAAAAAACCTCCACATATTGCATATTTAGATCTCCTCCTGTGCTAAACAGAGAGGAGAAATGTAAAATCAGCTTTCATTAACTCCTTTGAAATAAGAGGGGATGCCTCAGAGATTGACAGATCAGTATCAGTTTTCACACTGCTTGTCATTCTTGTCAGTCGTTTTTGCCCCAATGCAAGAACAGCTTCAGGAACTCCAGTTTTAGCATTTACAAGTGCACTGCATTCACAAAGAGCCACCGTGGACACTAAAAAACTGTAACTTAGAGGAAGAAAACTTAGGATTAAGACTTGCAGTTGGATGAGATTCCTCTAGAAAAGGCAGTTAATATACGGTGCCAAGGTTTCAGATGGTTTAAACACAATTCTAGTAGAAGTAAGTCTTCAGTATTTAGACAGTCAAGAATCTGTATTTTGAAGGAATTGCACTGAAAGCAAGACCCAAATGACTTAGAAGAGATTGATATTTAAACGTGCCACCTCAAAGAACAACCAACCAAATTATTTTCCATTCAGTCAGGGAAGGTTAGCAAGTAACAACTGAACTTAAATCAGATCCTTCTGTCTAAGACATTGTTCTCATATGTGGTTTTAAGAATGCAAATGGCAGCACATTAACCTTAATTATTCCTTGTTTAGCTTGCAGCATTTAAATAACACATCAGTTTTCATAGATACAACATCTTAATATGTGCTCCCCTGCCCCCAGCTTGGGAGGAAGAAGGGCATTTGTCTACTCATTTTGCTCTGTAAGTGGGAAATGGATGAATGTTATTCATAACATGGATGCAATTAAGTAACCACAGTGAGAGCTGCTGCTCTGTTTCTTAAAGCACCAAGTTAACTTGAGCTGACTTTGTCCTCACTATGGTTCCTTTGTCCAGGCTGGAGAAGTTCAGGTGGAATGCCAAGCCTGGTCTCGCTCACAGGATGGATGGAGTAGAGGAGAGAATCCTGGAAGAGGAAGGAATGATGAGCTCCTGACAAAACATAGCCAAGGAAGAGAAGGTCAGGGATTTGGGCATCTTCATCCCACGCAGAGAAGACTGAGGAGGCATTCTTACAACTGCATATCCATTTGAAGATGGGTGCTCATGGGGTGTCACTCAGGCAATTTTGCCATGTCACACACCAGGGCACGGTGGGGCTCTCCCCGTGGGGTTATTGGGATTAACTTATGTGAAGAGAATGTTCCACATGGCTTGGCCTTGTGGAAGCTTGCTAAGCACAAAGGAGGATATGCAGGTTACCTAATTACCCTGTGAATTCACATTGTGGGGATTTTTGATAAACAGGGCAAGAAGCATCTCTCAGGAATAACATATGTATTGGGTACTCATGTCCAGTCAGAGCAGGAAGAGTCAAGATTACAAGGTATGGCTGTTATTACTTCTACAAGCTTTATTTCTTTTTAAAGGGTTCCACACACACACACACCCCCCCGCCCCCTTCTTCTTCTAAAGGTGTTTTTTTACATAAAAATACTGACTGTGGCAAAAAGAAATTTCCCTCTTCGAACAGGAAGGTCATATGTGTATCCCCAGGCCAGTTATTTTTCCCCTCTCAGAAATAAATTAATTTGGCTACAAACTAAATTAAATGTAAAATTGGTCCTTGAAGAAACCCAACACTTTAATTCCTAAGACCCCCAGCTGAACAAAGCAGGCTCATTAGACTTATCACAGTGTTAAAATTCATTGAAATCTTATATACCAGCTTTACTCAAATTGCATAGACTGCATGGACTTACAGGATATCAAGACATTACCTTCAATTAAATTATTGTGCTAAGAACCAAAGTTCCCCATTCACAACAGAAATGGGATGCAGACTGATCATAAACAAACAGAAGCACTCGTCCCTCCCTGAGTCACCTCAATCTACATGGACAATGTTTTAGAGCCAGTCTTAATACATAAAGTTTAAGGAATTTATCACTTCAAGGATTTCACTGTAAGCAAAGGCAAACTGCAGTGCTGTTGCCACAGAGGACAATGGAAAACCTCCTGAAAAAGGTATTTCATGTGACGAAAATGTGAAGAAGCTTCTTGAGAAAAAATTCAGTTAAGAAAAAAAAATATAGTCAACAAGACAAAACAACCTTGAATTCTTTAATGAGGAAATCAATTCTTCAAACAGATGTTCATCAAGCGCTGAAGGAGAATAAAAGAGAAGAGGACATGTCCAACAAATGGAACAGTAATTCATGCTATAGAGGAAGGACACTGATAGGTATGATGAGAAATGTGGGAAGACAAAGTTCTGAGTATGTACCCTGTGAAACTTGTGTGCAGCGTTCAGAGGAACACATAAAGAACAATACGAGACAGAAGACTCTCCGTGACCTTTATCTATCTTTTGTTTTCTTCAGATTTCTAAGGAGTTTCACTGCAATTCTAAAATCCTTCAGTTTTGCAAATCCTGTACATTAGGGTACTTAAAACAGCTCTGTAATGTTTTGTGGCCTGGAGTCACTGATAACTGTTCTCGGTTTTAATTCTCTTTAAATATGGATTTTGCCACGAATATTCATCAGCACAATAGAAAACTATTAAACAAATCACTTCAGGGGAAGTTACTACTTAGAATGCTGTGCTTGGCCTCAGGTAACCACAAGGTCCTGCATGATTGCGATTACAGACTATTACATAACACTGGACTGTTTTCCTTCTCAGAGAGGCCCCAAGGAGTGGTGGTAGGCCACAGCTTTCTACCTAGAAACCTGGATCACGTGGAGCACTCTGATCCTCTTGGATCCAGTGTGTGTCATGCAGTGTAAAATCCTCCCTGGAGTTTCAGCTGCACTCGCTGGGGGTCTGTCCCAGCTCCTGCAGGCTGAGGGGAGTTTCCAACAGCTGCTGCACGTCCCAGCAGAGCCATGGTACCGCAGGGGCAGGGCAAAGACATGGTGCACCTCAGGCTCAGGGAACCTGCAAATTGTATTTCTATACTATTACATTTATATGTGATAGAAATACGCTTCTATTTATATGGTATTTATATGTTACTACCATACTACTCCACTCTAGCTTTCTAAAAACAATGACAAGAGGTTTTGCAAATACTTGAAGTACCCTGTGCTCAAAGATAAGAAAGTAATATGTATCAATATTGCACGGGCTATATTTTTACAATATCCTTGCTGTGAGTTTGAAATAAGCACAGGAATCCTGTGCAGTCACTGGAAAACCTTTGAGAACACATCCTCTGGGTCTTGCACTGTGCTCCTGGCACCCTGGCATCACTGGCTTGTAGCCAATGCACAATTCAAAGAACAAGATCAAGCAATACCCTTTCTGTTCAAGAAGTTGTTAAAGCCTGCCAGAAAAGGCTGGTTTGCCTTCTGGATCACGACTTTGCACAGGGAAGCAGTGTAACCCAGACACACTGCAAACCTGACAGGTATTATAAAAAGTCACCAAACCTAAAACTGCTTCATCCATTTTCAAACTCACAGCTGCTGAGCTATGTCCCATCAGTATTCTGTGGTATAGACAATTACAAATTTACATGTACAGAAGACAGTAAAACATATGCAAGTCAGGAAGACCGAGAAAACCCCCGAAAAATTACAGTGAATTTTTCTCCTCTGTTCCACTCTGATGTACTTAATGGCATTAGTTTGCATTTAATCCATACTAATAGAGCAGAAAGCAGTTTACTGTCTGAGACAGACATGGACTGGATTAACTCATTTTTTTAAGAAACAAAATTAAAAATTAAAAAAGAAATTAAATGAAAATTGCTATAAAATTCTGAGTTCCAGCTTAGGTGCCTCAGGCCTGGTAGGCTGTACACTATTTTCTACCTAATCTAACTCAGTTCCACTCCACCCTCTATGCATATTTAAATGAAAACATGCCTCATCCTCACTAGAATTTGAAAGCTTGGTGACATATGCACATGGACATGTTCTCCACACAGTTCCTTCCCTTCCCCAACTACACTTCTCATGGGGTCCCGTGCCCTTACACAGAGAAGGTGAGGATGAGAGGGAGAGGGGGAAAAAGCCTCTTAACAAATATTTTCTGGTTTTGAAAGAAGAGGCGGTTTCTCTGGGAATGTGAGGAATTTTTGGCTTGATCAGATTTTCACAGATTGCTGTATTTGGAGGTAAACCGACCATCCTTATCAGAGATTAACCACCTCAGGTCATCCAGCTGAGTTTCAGTATAGCATTAAACACAACTTTTCTAGAAATGAGGCATAGGGAAGAAAAGACATTGTGTGATGCCATGCAAGTTTTCCTGGCAGGAGAACAGGCTTTCTGTATTACCCACAAATGATAAAATGATAGGCAGTCACACAGGTTATTTCAAACCGCTGTTTATAAAATCTTGACATGTCTTTACATCTTTCTGCACCAGGGCTATAAAGCCATAAAGCAGAAGGTATGTTCTGTCACAGGGAAGTCCCCATCCCTGACTGTTCCTGTCCTTGGCAGGCTTTTCACTCAGTATAGATACAACTATAATTTCTGTTCTTCCATAAAGAGAGGGCACTGGTAATCTTTGCAAAGGCTAACTTTCACCAACTTCCCTCCACAAACAACTCACAACACCCTCCCAACACACAAACCCTAACAGTTTAATATTTTTAGAGGCACTTTTAAAACAGTTAATTAACTACTGTAGGTTTTTAAAAGAAGTTTTTCTCTAAGGGAGGAGTGAAAGCTATCAATATCAGCATCTCGTTCTCAATACTTTGGTCGAGTGGGTAATTTAGCGCATTATTTGAATGGAAACTTTCTCTGTGCTGTTTCTTCTGACCAGAGAAGTCAGTGTGCCAGTTTTGTAGTTCCTTTTCCATTAGAACATTATGGATCTTCCATGCCAACATGAATCAGTCAAATGAAGTGAACTGGGAGTTATCTCCCTATATAAGACTGTAATAAGAGAATAGGACAGAGGGTGTTAATTGCTGCTATCTTGGAACAGTTAACCCAGCCTGGAGTTTTACTGAGTCTGCCTTATGGACATGAGGAATGCAGCACAGCTTCAAAGTGTTCCCCAGCTGGCTGGTCTTTGCATGAATCTGCATGAATCCTTGAGAAACTGAAGTATATTTTGCAGTGTTACACCACTGAAGGTATTTTATGGTTTAATGTGTAAGGCATCATGCCATTATATATTGCATTCAGACGCTCCCAAATTTTGGCAAGGTTTCTAATTCACGTTTAGGAGTCAACAGGCATGAGCCACGTAAGCAACAGAAGTGTGAACTTAGTATTTATGCTTTTGCCTGTTAATTCTGCCAGCCTACAGCCATGGCCACCTTTCTGAGATCTACCAAGATCTAGAGATACAGAATGCTGATCCCTCCCAGAATGTTCCTTCCAGTGTCCTTTTACACTGACATTGGTCTGAAACACTCAGCAGACACTGTCTCTACCAGTTTATCACTGCATTTTCCAGTACACTCAGACTGCTCCCGCCTTTGCCATTTGCAGCCTGAAATGACCATTTTTCAGGGGGTGAGCAAAGGTGAAGACCACAGGGACATTTCCCCATGCTTGCCCCATGCCTGCCTTCTCAGCCACGCTGTCTGCAGTAAATATCAGTAAATATCATGCATCTGCTCCCAAGCTGGAGAGTGTTTCTAGAACAGCAAGTCCCTGTCATAAATCCTTATTGGAATAGGGCAGGACAGGGGATGGTACAATGAGGGACCACCTCTTGTTCTAATTATCAACCAGCTGTCTTACAACATCATCAGATACTTTACCCTGAAGTCTCTGTGATCTTAAGGTAAATCCTGAACAGGGCAAACAGGGCTCACATGCATTTTGAGCAGTTATCTGTTTGAATGATCTCCCATTCCTTAACTCCATAAAAGTATTGCACAGTACTATGCTGCACTTTTATGGATCTGTTACAGCATTTCATTCTCCCACATTGTACAAGAGAATGACAATGAAACGCCACCTTCATAGGACTGGACTATGAACCAGCAAGTGTACTGTTTGTACTGCAGAATTCTGTTTCAAAAATCCATCAGGTTGTTGGCTAATGTCAATACTTCAGGCACTGAAAAGATGTTTCAGGGAAACAGATTTGTCTTTCAGCAACTTTGCATTTACTAGTTGCCCAAGTGACTAGTTATGGAAGTTACTGCTTACTCACGACTCCAGACACCAAGAGCTACCCTCTGGCATGTCAAAATCCCATTGCCAGTAATGTTCAGAGAGATCAGATGGCTTAGGAAACAGAATCACGATGTTACATGAACTAAAGGAAAACATAGCAGCTTGGTCTGTAAGTGTGACACAGCTGACCTAAGTGCAATCCACAGGGCTTTTGACAAAATGCAGAACACATTGTAAAACATTTCCATCAGGGTATGCCAGTGTGGCAGTGGCAACGATCTCAGCACTGACACTGATGCCATGCAAGTCAACCAGTGAGACTGAACTGCACGGGACCAATAATTCGATTACATCACTGAGGACACAGATGGATGAGGACGCAACGTACAGTTTCTCTCTTCTCTGGAGACTCCAAGTGCAAATGAGATCACTGATTACATCCAGACTGGAGACACTGAGGCAGAAGTGCAGTGCAAACATCTGTAGATTACAGAGCTCCAGGCAAAAAATTTCTGTGTTGAACACCGGCGTTCATCACCCAAAATTGTATTTGGTAGGCAAATGACGCAGGCTGCCAGATGACCAGATGCACGTGCTTAAAACACGGTTTTACAAAGTTGCTTTTCTGTGTTTTGAAATATTTTGTTTTCAAGGGCACAAATTCTTTAATGAAGAAATGTTTCCCTTCAGGTATTTTATTTACAGGCAGTAGAGAAGTCATTGTCATTATGCCCTTTACAAGGAAGGTGAAAAGGAATAAGAGAGAAGTGACTTGGTATTTCCCCAGCCAGGAAGCAACAATGCCAGGAAGAGAACCTGGTCATCTGCTTTGCTGACCAGGCCTCAGTGCCTGGAACTGCAAAGGACCAGAAATAAGGACACCACAGCTACAAGTAAGAACAGATGACTGGAGGCTTAGTAAGAGCATAAACCTGCCAGAGCCAGAGACTATTTTTTAAGCCAAAATTTATTTCTATGCAGAAATATAAAACCAAAATACCACCTACAGATCAAATAAGCTTGATTTCACCATATTACGACTACACCATCACCTTATGTGACGAACTCATGTGACACATTACAGCAGTTTCACACAAGGGCTTCTCAGTTGTACCCAAGTGGCAATTGCCTTTGTGTGCATCTATTACTTAGCAATGAGGCATCTTTCTGCAGCACCTCTTAGGAGACTGCTGGGGAGGAGCAGAATCCTAGCTAAAAATTGGGTAACACTGAATTCCAAATACTATGCTAAAATAAAGCTTCATGCACAAGGTAACTGGCTACTAGCTTTGGGGAAGTATATGAGTCACTCTGAAACAAAGCAGAAGAGACAGGTAGGAGATCAATATTTCTTAAGAGGAAGAAGAGAATTGAGGGAGCAATAAGAAATACCTTGAAAAATCTTCAATTTTTCTTTTTAATCCCATCTTTTGCTCCAAAACATAAAGCTCAGAAGTGCAACATGGTCTAAGTTTAATTCAAGGATGTTTTGTTTTCTGCAAAATTGTTGCAGAAAACAAACACATATACAGCAAAAGTTGTATTCTTGCCCATATAATTTTAAAAGCCTTTTTTTTTTTAATAGCCTACAGCAATTTACCAATTGCCTTAGTCACAGAGATTTAAGCAGCAAGAAGATCTCAACTACAACCAACTTCCTCCATTTACTGTTTCCTCTACAACTCCTGGGAAGCATAAACTCCAAGTACAGCAGGAGTGGTTCAAAAAACCGTAACAATGGAATAAATCCCTCCCCACAGAGTATTTGAGAGAGCCATGTGCAGCTCAGAGCAGAGGATGGTACTCCAATAACCAGCCCAGAGGCTGTTACTGACACACCTCCTGTCCATCCCCACACAGCTGAGGGCTGGGTCACAGACCAAGTGCCACACAAGCACTTCAAGGGCCTAAGTCCTGTTTTAGGAGTGACCATTCTTATGGAGTTTAGAGCTACAAGTTCCAAGGTCCCCTGAGTCCCATTTGGGCCACCAAGCCTCAGTGATCACACTCCACAACAACTGACACCAGCAGAGCCATTTGCACAACTGACTTAATCAAACAAGGATCAAAAGGGGAAAAAACATTCAAATTAAAAATATGTAAAACAAGCTATGTAGAGACACTCACTGTAAAGCTTTATGCTGAAAAACTCATCATTTAAAAACATAATATAGTGGGATTTGCAACCAAAGGGAACTGAGCAATGCTTTTGCACTGATACAAAGCTCCTGGTTGTTTCTAGCTATGAAATTGGGGGTGGGGGGGGAGAGAGGAGAAGAGGGAAAGAGAAGTTTTAAAAATCTGTCACAAATATTTATGCAAAATGTGTTACTGAACTACACAGGACTTCTGCCTATCCCAGACACCCAGAGAACAATGCAGGAAATTCCATATTCCACTGAGGGAAGATAAAACATTTCAGTAATTTTTTTTCCCTTTCTCCTCTTTCTGCTGTAGGGGCAGCTGTGTGGAACTCCTAGTTGTAATATTAAAGGAAATGTCACAAAGAAATGCCAATTGAGACGGAAGGAGATGGTGAACTCTTCTTATATCAAACTAATGTTACTCACATGTATGTGTAGGTGAAAAAATAAAATTAAAATCATAAAAAATCCAGACATTCACCAAGCTCTGGCCTTGCCAGCACAGCAGGCAGCACGTTCCCAGTGCCTGCCCTCCTCAGGACACCAACAGCTGGAGAACTGCACTGAGATACCAGGGTCCTGCAAAAGGAACTGCCCAGAAAAAAAGGATTAAGGGGTTCAATTCCATGATTTTTCCCCTAGACTGATTTTCAAATATAATGCTCTCGCTTTTTATTCTTTACAGTATAAGGGGAAGCACTTTTTTATTGTAAGATCATAACAGTTTTCCTATATTTTGCCTTGTAGCAAATCATTTTATCTCTCGTACAACAAAATGCATTGTATTGGAAATTTAAATGGCATCATATGATGTGCCTAATCAATCAGTCCTTTTTCTGTTAGTCAAATTGTCTAAATATTGAAAAGTTGAGCACTGTAAGGCTTTTCTATACTCTGCAAACAAAAAGATTTGACATAAATTTCTTCATAAGCTACACCAAAAGAAAGTATTCCCAAAAGCAGTACCTACTGCACTAATTTCAGAAATACACTTCATAAAACCTGCAGAATTACAAGCATTTCTTGTATTATTACTTACATATTTTTACCACTGATTGCCTTCAAGATAAACACAAAGAAATAAACAACTTTATTTCTTCATTTTGTTTTGATAAAAATAATGAAAACGCAATTTAAGCACACTCAGGGAACAATGAAGCCATCGAAAATATTCAGTAGATGTGTATGTGACATAGAAAGTGTAGTTACAACTTTCACAATGCTTTTGTCATTTCAACAAGCAGTGTATTTTTGCAAGTGTATTTTTACACTTGCAAAAATAACAGCGAATTTTGGAGAAAGCTACCGGAGACTATTACATACAAAAATATAACCAGTGATAAAATAGCAGACTGAGCCCTTAAAAATGACAGAGTTCAATCTGAGGAAAACAACACCCAAGCATACTAATTTAGATTAAATAACAGAAGAGTTGTGGTAGCTTCTGCTTTCAAAAACTCCAAAAAATACACACTCTCTCTGAAGCAGTAAATACTTTGCAGCTGTATCCTGCTGCCTTCACTGATACACCATCACATATTATCTTCACAGAATATTCTAGTGCAGTCAATGGCATTCTGAGGGGTCACAGGACTCAGGATGGGTACATGTAAATTACCTGATCCTCTGGAGGTGGGAGAAAGGAAGGCCCTTGGAGTGTTCACCAGCAGTCTTTATAGGAAATTTTATTGTTAATTTCAATAATTTATTGGTTTGTTAATTTCAATAAGTAATCAGATACAATTCAGCAATACTTCTCCATTGTGTTTATCAAAAAATTACAAATGTTAATCAACACAGACATTCAAAAGCCTTGCTGGACAGACTCATTTTAAAAGACATGGCCCTTGTGCCAGAGACTGGGAGAAATTTATTAAATAAACAACAGAATGTAACATAATTTTCAAAAAAAGTCTTAAATGAAACAAAGATCCTTCCAAATTCTGATCTCACAACTATGACATTTTCTTAATGGCAATGGGAATTATTTCAAGATCTAAAAGATATCCAAGAAAATCAAGCTAGTACTTTAGCAAAGCACTTAAAAATTTCATGTTTTCTATTTTTAATCACATTGTCACCTGGTACATACTAAAAATCTGTATTTGTATATTCACATGTATTTTACTCAATACATAATTTCACTGCCTCATTTCATTGCACTGCTATTTATGTCTACATATACTGAAATGGATATGGATTAAAAAACCCCCAAACCCACTCCCAGCTTAATTTTTTTGACTGTATAACTTAGCCTACTATCCCTGTCAGCATTTACAGCATAATAAAAACATGCCCATTAAAAAAAGAACTCTGCTGCAGCTCACTCAGCAACATTATTAAAAAATCCAAACCTTCAGATACTTCTGATAATATTGCCATGCAATATGTTTAGGTTTTTTTCTACGCACCTTTTCTAGCACAAAATTTTCAAAATGAAGGAATAAACACGGATCGAGCCTGCTGCTTGCAATATAAAAGCTGATTACTGGGAAGAACTCAAGAGAAAAGGAATTTATTCAGGTTGGAAGCATTAAAAGCAATTCAGACTTTCTGGATTACATCACTGGAAGCAGTATGTCATTTGTTCCAATTGATGCCATTTGCTCACAGAAAGCCAGTATTTTACAAAGCACCTTAGAATATTTATACTTTCCTTCTTCCTGACACTGTGATCACTCACTTCCAGCTGACACATGGAACACGTGGGAAAGGCAAAGCAGAAGAATTGTCTGACAAATACATTTTACCCCAACCAAACTAATCATAACAGATGCAATGCTGCATAAAACAGAGTTTTAAGCATCCCCTCGTAACTAAAAACGTCAAAAGAATTTCCCCTATTCTGGTCATACAATGACCTTGGATAACTTGGAGCTGTTCTTGTGGGATTTGGAACTCTTTTCCCAAATGGATGTGAGATGAGGTAATGCCATTCAAATGGGGCTGTGCACTGAAACATTACATGCAGAACTCAAACTTCTTGGCCCCAGTTCTAACCCTGCAATTACAGTTAACTGGGTCAATGGAATTTCTCAACTTCCACTTCTGGTTTCTTCGCTTCTAGATTTCAAGAGTGCCAGTTTCATATGGATAATAAACTAATAGATGGTATTTCAAATTAACTCCACAAAAGCCCTGGCCTGCAAGAAGTACAGATTTGTGCTGTCGACCCACACCATGCACTGCAGGATGAGACTGTGCTGTGTCTGCTGTGTGAGGGCAAGGCCAAGCCCTGCCTGTGTCACCACAGCAAGAACATGGACACCCAGCTGCAGGGGAGGGTTCAAATTACCAAGGGATACTCCTTTCTTAAAAGTGTTTTAACTATAGGCTCTGTCTGAAGCACAGGATAATCACGTTTTTTAATTGACTCAATAAACACGTTTTTAAATTGAGGTCAATTAAAATCACGCGATTTCATTCCATATTCTTAGAACTGAATAAAGTTGTGAAAAAATATTCTCTATATTATTTGACCTGTGAAAAAGAATACCAAGCATTTAAAAATCTCTGGAATAACAGTGGCACAATCAATGCAAGTGTTAATTAATATATGCAGAAGCTGAGTGTGTGTTAAGTGAAACAGAGTGGGTTTGGTACCTGTCTCAATCTGTTTACCCCACAAATCGTGCTAAGCTTCTAAAATCTGCTAACACTGAACTCTCAGTAAGCAAGAATTCACCAGGGCATAAACTTATGCCACGCCAATCAAATATCCACAAACTACTCACAGAGCTCTACAGATATCCATACCTACATAGATACAATGAGGTAAGTTTCCTGAGTTTGTTTTTTGTTTGGTTGGGTTTTTTTGGTTTTTTTTTAGGAAGCAATACAGAAAAATCACCAGCCAACTAGTAGAAGGCTAGAAATGCAGACTGAGGTTTAAACAAATTGCTGAGTCTTTGCTTCACCTCNTAGATACAATGAGGTAAGTTTCCTACTGGTTTGTTTCTTGTTTGGTTGAGTTTTTTTGGTTTTTTTTTTAGGAAGCAATACAGAAAAATCACCAGCCAACTAGTAGAAGGCTAGAAATGCAGACTGAGGTTTAAACAAATTGCTGAGTCTTTGCTTCACCTCTGGCAGAGTTCTCTTAATTTTAAATGCATACCACTTGTTTTTAAAATATCCCTGTCAAAATAAAACAAAAGACAAATTCAAAGAGTAAATAGAATCATAGAAGCAATGATGTTCCCCCTTAATTTCTTCATCTTGATGGGTCAGTGGTAATTTTTTGTCTATACCTCAAATCCTGTTCACAATTTTTAAATGGAACTGTGAAATGGCATGTCTGGCAACAGCATAAATCACCAGTGCAGTATAAATAACTGCATATGCACACCCCATGAAAAGGCACACACTCATGGTTTCAATCCTGTGTCTTCTTTAATAAGAACAAAAGTTTGAGGCAGAGAACACCCTAAAGTAGGCTGAACAACACCATAAAGTATGCAGAACAAGGACAGTGCTGCAGATGCTCCCTAAGTTGCAGATGGTACTAAAGCAGATTTTAAGATAAAGACGAAAATTAATCCTCCTAAATTCACTCCTCCTTGTTCCTCTTCTGGGAACACACACACACCCCCCACGGTACATGTTACCAAGGAAAAATACCAAATACATTCACAGCATATAAGTTATTTGCAATTTCTCACTCTGGGTGACCAAATGTTAACAAAGACCTGTGCAGGGAGAACCAGCTTTAAGGTTTTACTTCTTTTCTGAACTGGACGTAAGCTGACAGCCCCAATTACAATTAATACTTCTCCACTTTGCAGTAGTGATTTTCTTTCAGCAGGACATCATCAGAATTCATAATTCTTCATACCATACAACTCCCAGAACACTGGAAGCTTTGCAGACAAACACTAGTGTAAACATACTCAGATATAAGCTTTTTCTGTAAAGCTTCCACAGAAGGCGGTGTTTGCGGCAATACAGCGAAGTCTTTTGGAGCCCGAGGCTGTGTCTGGAAGGCGCGACGGGCAGGACGGGCAGGCTCTGGGCCGTCCCTCCCCTCAGCTCACCCCTGGCTCACAACCTGGCCTACTCCCTCAATCACCCCCGTCTTACCCCAGTCTCAGCTCTGGATCCCCGCAGCTGGATCACCCCCAGATCAGCCCCTGGATTCCCCCCCTCCCACCTGTCTCATACTTGTCTCACCCCCGGATCCCCCCGGATCCCCGGCGAGCTCCGGCCCTGCCCGCGGCCTTGTCTTCCCTGTGCCGCCACCTGCCGGCCGCGACCGGCCTTGCAGCGCCCGCTCCCGCACGNGCTCCCGCACGAACTCCCCCGGCTCCCGCACGAATTCCCTCGGCTCCCGCACGAACTCCCCCGGCTCCCGCACGAATTCCCTCGGCTCCCGCACGAACTCCGGCTCCCACGTCCTGCCCTACCCACTGGGGACGGCCTGCACTTAGAGATCAACACGACTTTTCTCGGCCTGGAAAAATTGTCCCTCAAAATGCCGTCCATGGCCATAAGGCATGTTTCATAGTTGTATCTTTTTTACATTACATTTTTTTCCCCAGGTCCTCGAGACTGAAAAAAACTCGTTTTCCAGCACCAGTAAAACTTTCTAAATCTCTTATTCATTCTTGTCAAAGAACACTGTGTCCTGAAGTTTATATGCAACCACTTCCGCATAAAATTTTTCTGCATTTCCTGACAAAACTCAGAAGGGCAGTAGAATGTTATCCCATGACCTAAGAGCACAATAAATAAAATGCAACATAACTTAGTTCAAAACAAGCTTAGTGTGCAATATTTTTCTGCAAACTAGTTTTTAATTAACATTTCACTTCAACGCTACATTCTACTTCAAGGGCTTCTCCACCCCCAAAACCTGGTGGGATGGACAGCCTGCCTGGAGCGCAACACACACAGCATGAGCAACAACCAGAAGGAGACGGAAGTCACTGTGCAGCAGGAAAACTGTGACAGAGCTGCCCTCACGGAGGCATGGTGAGATGACTGGCACACCAGGAGGGCTGCAATGGGTGGCTACAAACTATTCAGGAGGTTCAGGCAAGGAAGGGGAGGTGATGGGGAGTGATTGGGAGTTTGGATTGTCTGGAGCTGATGGCGATGACAGAGGTGAGTGTTGATGGTTTTATCAGCGAATGCCAACAGGGCAGGTATCCTGGTGGGAGTTTGCTACAGACCACTCAATCAGGACTGGATGAAATATTCTATAATAATGTTAGAACATTCTCTGGGAGAAGTCTCATGATCGCTCCCGTTGTTCTTGTGGAGATCTTCAACTTACTAAATGCTGGAAATTCAACACAGAGGGAAACAGTCCGGGAGGTTCCTGGAGTTTTCAATTCTCAGAGAAGAAAGGGAAGAGATTAGCAGAACTGCCACCTTGAACTGCTGGGGGGTAGGTTTTGGCCAGCTTAGATTGTGGGCCGACAGACTCTCTTTTAGGCAGTACTGAAAGACAAAGGAGTCCAGGATGGGTGGACACTTTCACGAAAGAAATCCTAAAGCAGGCTGTCCCCATGTGCCCGAAGACCAGCCTGGCTAATGGAGCTTTGTCTGGAACTCAAGGTCCAAGAAGAAAATTTATGGCCTTTGGAAGAAGGGACAGGCACCTCAGGAGAACTGCAAAGATGTCATGAGGTCGTGCAGGGAGAAAATTAGAAGGACCAAAGCCCAGCTAGAACTTAAGTGTCTTATTTCCAACAACAAAACCCAATTTCTATTAACACATTAGCCCCAAAGGTGGGCCAAGGAGAATATTCATCCTTTGTCCTATAGTGACAAAGAATGAGGAAGATGCCTTTTCTACCTCAGAATGGTAAGACCACTTGTTCTCTAGGCACCCAGCCACCTGAACTGGAAGACAGGGACAGGGAGCAGAATGAAACCCAAATAATCCAGAAGGAAATATTTGGTCAGTGCTGCACAAGTCCACGGGGCCAGATGGGATCCACCCAGGGGTACTGAGGAAGCTGGTGGCCGTTCTCATGGAGCCACTTTCCATCACTTCCCAGCAGTGCTGGCTCACCAGGGAGGTCTCAGGTGAAGGGAAGTTGTGTGACACTCCTGTAAGAGGGGCTGGAAGGAGAAGACAGGGAACTACGGACCTGTCAGCCTGACCTCAGTGCCAGGAAAGGTCATGGAGCAGATCCTCTGGAGTGCCATCATGCAACATGTGCAGGATAACCAGGGCATCAGCCCAGCCAGCCAGGGTTTATGACAGGCAGGTCCTGCTTGACCCACCTGATCTCCTAGGACTGAGTGAGCCCTCAGTGGATGTGTCTGCCTGGACTTCAGGAAAGCCTTTGACACTGTTTCCCACAGCATTTTCCTCATGGCTTGGACAGGGGCACTCACTGCTCTTCACTGGGTATAAGACTGGCTGGACGTCTGGGCCCAGAGAAAGGTGAGGAATGGAGCTACATCCAGCTGGGACTGGATTATACTGACAGCTCTTCAAGAAGCATGTATTTATTTAGCTTTCATTTTGCTTTTTCATTGGCAGGGTTGTTCTGTAGCAATAAGACTGAAACTTTGCAGACATTAACTTACTTTTTTCAAAGCTCAGGTGCACATACATTAACTGCCATGCCTTGTGCTGCAAAAACACTCTTGCACTGCTAAGGTGTTAAACTAGTCCCCTCACAGTCTCACTGCTCTGGCTAAGCACATGAGAAACTGAGTTCTCTAATTCTCCACAGACCACAGACAGACAACAGGGAATTAATCTGTAATTTCGTCCTTTCTTGAGTTCTGAGGCTGATAGAGATTTTGCTGACAGATCATCTTCACATCACTGACTGCCGTGAAGAAACAAATAAAGTAGAAATTAAAACCCACCAGAGAGCCCTATTAGCCTAATTTCTTTATCAGCACCAATGAATATGTTTTACTTCCATCCTACAGTTTGTGAAAACTTTTTATGCACAAAATACATATGTTCATGTATCTGTTCATATACTTCTGGCATACTGGAATACTCTCAAGTCATTAAAGTTTGTCTTGTAGGAGAAAGTGAGTAGGACTAATGGTACAGACAGGCAGTAAGTGCTGGAGGAGCAGAAGGAAAAAAACTATGAAATAAAAACCTCAGAATTGCAGTGGAGTTGTGAGGTACACTAAGAGTAAGACATAATTTTCAAGAGCACTTTAGCAGGAACACAATTTGAACAATATCCTCTTTGAAACGCTGGAGCAGAACAGCTGGTTTTGATGCACGGGAGCTAGAATAGAGCCAAGCAAAAGATGCAAAGTTCAGACACAGCAGTTCATGAGGAGTCTACATCCCAACTCACAGCAGAATCATGACTGCATCCTCAGGTATGTGATCAGATTTTAGGGAAAAGAATTGAAAGAGGGATGGTCGTGTTCAATGTTTTGTCGTGTTCAATGCCTGTGCACTCCTGCAAACTCACCCTACTGCATTATTATTTCAGTCCTTCAGCAAATGCTTTAGAGCAGATGCCTCTAAAGAAAGTCAGGTAAGGACTCCATCAAATTCTCAGGGCTACAAAACAAACACTTTAAAAGGGTTATGATAACAAAATCAAGAAAGACTTGAGAAACATTATTTTCAGTGCAATTATAGTCTCAGAAACTAGTTATTTAATTCAGTAAATTTTATGTTTGCCAATTTTAATTTTCAGAAATTTAATAATCTATGGGACTAAAATAAGAAAGCATTCTTTTTTTCCCCCCTTTTTAAACATAAATTAAACAATAGATTCAGGAGAAGCTTACACAACACGCAGCCAGCTGAACACCAAAGCAAGTCAGTAACTTGTTTGATTATCAAGAGAACAACATCATATTGACTTCATGGGTAATTAAACTCAAGAGTCCTTGACTCTGACATAAGAATTCTTCTTATAGACTTAATAAAATACATAATAGTCCAATAATGTATTTGGATCATGTAACTTACCCCGACTGCATTGTGAACCACCTTTCAAAAGGAACTACTCTTGTTTTGCAGGCAAACATGGCAAAATACTGAAGGAGTAGCAATATGAAACATACACATGCAAGCATGAACAAACACAAAGGAATGAACAGGGACACACAGCCTTTTCCATACTTCAGGCAGTAAGATTATTGTGAGCTACTCCAGGAGCAAGAGTTTTGTAGGTGCCAACATGTGATTACCACGCATGCATCCCACTATACTTCAGAATTCCCCATGCCCAGTACTGAGACAAGTAGCTTTTTAAACTGGAGCAGAGTTTATGCAGACCAGATGCAACCATAAAAATACAAACCACTTGAACCTTAATAAAATACACAGTAATGGAAATGTTGTAAAACAGATACTAAACCCATAAAATATTAACAAGCTTAATCAAAATGGACCAGGGTCAAAACCACTAAGTCCAGCCATCACTTACAGAAAGAACAAACACCAGATGTATTCTGATTTGGAGCAAGAGGAGGGGAAAAAACCTCCAAACCTACTTCCAGCATCGTAGCAATCTACAAGACAAAATACACAGAGCATTTAATATTTCACTTACTTGAAAAGTTACAGGTCTGTTACTAAAACTCACTCGGACACAACTCATAATCTATTCTGTAAAAGAGACATCTGGTATGTGTTAATAATATACAAAATGAGGGCAGTTGGCATTTCTCTCCCCTCAATCCCTTTTTAAATGCTATTTTCTGAAGAAATTTGCAAACTCTTCTGAACAAGTAACTCCACTTTAATGCAAATCTATAAAATCCTAAATATTTTTTAAAAGCAAAAGTCCTTATAACTTAGTATTTCTAACATGTATATGAGGTCACATATTCGTCAATAAGAAGTAATATCTATGTGAAAAAGTCTTAAAATGAAGTAACATATTTTTGTGTGTATATATAGCTATATCTATGTAAATGTGACAAACCAAGAAAATGCCTCCAATATTCCTCCTGAAAATTATCTGCCACATCTAAACATTTTACCTCAGTATTTTAATTTTTGCAGGAATGCAGTTCTCTGTTTACCAAACTTTCTGAACCACTTCAGTTCCTTCAAAGCAAACACTACATTCCTTACTATGGTATGATATTGGTATGATGCTGCAATTGCAAATACCATGGGTTTATAAAATACAGTTTATTAACCATTATATTATTCTACAGAGCAATTGTAGTAATCAACTCTATACTGATTTTGAAAACAGCAGAAAGATATTTTTGCAGTTACAGATTATCAAGTTTGGAATTCACTTCTCCGAGGTGATTTCTGTGCACGCACAGATCCAGGCAAGTTAGCAGACCTTCATGGTCATGTGCATCAAAACCTCTAATTCTTTGCAGTCCAAGCATTTTAAAAGCTTAAAAATTTATAAAGCAAACTTGAAAACATTGGTTGCCCGTTCCTTTGTTTCTGTTTTTTTTAGTAAGTCTTTGCAAGCCTTTTCCTGGGTGGGGAACACTTGATTTTTTATTTTTTTTTTCTCCTCTGCAAAAAAAGTGAAGATCTGTGGCTCAGCAACTGTAGCTTCAGGAAAAACACCAAGTATCATGAGACAGACATGAAAATCACAAAGAACTGGCAAGAATTTCCTAGTGCAGGATTGAAGTGTGAGACTGCCAAAGAAACTGAATTACCTAGCAGCCAAGTGGCTCATGCAGTTTTCTAAAAGCAAACAGAATTGCATTCCAGATCATCACATAAAATGAATGATGTGGGGAAGTTTTGGCTACTCGGGCAGGGGGGAGAAAAAATTAAGGATTAATAGCGTGAAGCATTGCCATGGATTTTCCCAGGAGACTGGGATCTCACTCATTAGAAATTTTTATGAATAGGTTAGACAGGCATCTGTTGGGAATGAAGTAAGTACAGTTTATCCTCTCTCCAGGCAAAGGAGTGGCCAACATAACATCTAGGGGGCTCTTTGAATCCTACTTTCTGTGATGCTATACTCTGCAAATGGAGAATGGAAAAACACTTCCCAAACAGTATTCGTCTTGCTGCAGTGCTTTGAAAAGGAGAGCAGGGCACTGAAAGCTTGAAAGGTTCAAGCTGGATGTTCTTTACCTGATACTGCTATTCTCTAGCTCAGTGAACATTATTTCATGCCTTGCTTGAGAAATCTCCAAACATGTCCACTGCTGACAGATTTAAAGTTTTCCTACTCTGAATTCCCTGGAAGCTACAGTAGTCTTTCTTTCTTTCTTTTATTTTTCTTTTCCCTTTTCCCTGGAAAGGAAATTCCTTTATTCTCTTTAAGGATACACAGAGGCAAACACATATTTCAAAATAGTGTATAAACCCTGCCCTGATCTGACCCCCATCAGATATCACCCTGTAAATCCCCTCAAACAAATTTGTTACAGACAGGTAATACTCCTGACAAATACCGACCTTTAATGATTGCTCCAAGTAGTTACATCTTGAACTGAGTGGATATATTATGTCACTTGATATTTAAGGTATCAATCCTAATTTTATTTATGTGAACACACGTGTGTATGTATGGGAAAATCCTCTCTGGGGAGAAAGAGAGATTATAGCAAATGTGGCTAACATCATAGCAAAGCATGGGGATCCATCCAGGAGAGGCACTTCCTCACTGGAATTGATGGAGCCGTAGTCATTTACATGAGGGCTGACCCTGACCTGGATTCTGACCCATCTTTCTGGAAATTGTTACTTTAAGCCCAGTTACCCTCTGTTTAGTGAGAACAAAACTCAGGCTCATGTGCAGACTCAGAGCTGGGGTGGAACGGGTCAGGCTCATACAGGCTCTCCCCGAGCAGAGCAAGGAGCTGGCTTCCAGGGGTTTATCCAGGGCCATTGCCAAACTCAAACAATATTTTAGAGGCCTTAAAGTAGCCAGAGCTGAACTTGCTGTGAAACACTGAATGTGAAAACAGAAAGGCCAAACTTCTCCCAGAATCCAGTCCTGGGAAGCAGCTCAGAGCCTGAATGAATGGATGCACGGCTCTACGACACATCCAAAGGCTCCCATCTAGCCAGGTGCAGCTGCACAGGGAACAGGGGCATGAGCCCTGCTCTCTCTTCTCCCATGGGCACAGCAGGCTGGTCCAGAGCCACATCATCCCTTGGACTGGCTACAGCCTGGCCTCACAGCCCTCAGTCAGAGATGGCCACTGCCCTTGACACCATGGCACCCACGGGCAGTACCGCTGGAGTCACCTCCAGACTGGACACCCAGGACTCCAGCCCAAAAGCAATATCCAAACAAGTTACAGTCTATTACCATGAGAATTCTTCTTTGAGACTTTAAATCTGATCTAAATTTCCAGTAGAGAGTGTTTATACTGTTCATGTCCCATATGGTTTCCTTTGTTTTCTTAAATAACTACATAGTCAAGCATGAGGAGACATATCCTGAGCTGCAGAAAACTGAGGAATGGCATCACACACCAGTGAACCACCAGCCACTGGCATTTTCTAAACTTCATTCTGTGTTTCAACAATATTCTCTGCACACCTGAATTCAAGAACATCTTCAGGTAATATGCAGACATTGTTTGAAAGGGAAAAAAATCTTTTTCTTTTCAACATTTCACTGCATTGCAAATGTTGCTAAATTCTTATACTGAAGAAATGGAAAAAAACCTCCCAGTTCACCTTCTGTATGCCATTAGTAATTTATGTATTTTTTATTATGTCTTTCCTTATTTATGTCCTACATCATATAACTAATCTCTTTCATTCCTATATGTCTTCATTTAGGAACTTCTCTGCACTTTCAATTAATTATTATGTTTAAAATGAGAGTGTTCCTTTTCTAGGTAACTTTACTGACAAAGTACCTACTTATGACAGAGTATGTCACATATTATGTAACTCAAATTAAGGACAGAAAAACATTAGAGTATTTCTTAAATCCTTATTTAAAAAAAAGGTTCCTTTTCTTATTTCCATCTCAGCCCCAAGTCTCTATTGCTGTCTTCCATTTCAGTGTTTGGGAATAATATCATCATTTCTCAAGTCCTATTGCACCTGCTTCCTCCCTCTCTCAAAGCTCTCCAGTTAGGAACCTACTTGGAGAACTTTAAGACTGCATTTTTTTACATGCACTTTTAAACTTATTTCCCAGGCTTTGCCAACTAATCCGTTTAACAAAATGATTTGTCATCTCATATTTCAAAGGTAGAGCCTGTCATGCAGGAACCCATCCTACTCTTCACGTTCATCATCTGCAATGAATACTTTTCAAATCTGCAAACCTTTGGGAAGTAGTTTTCTGCCTGGGTGTGTTAGAAGACAATAAGCATCTTGGTCATCTTTTCACATAGTACTCTTTTTTTATTACGAAATTCATTTGACATTGCGAACTAAAAATCTTTGTATTTCTTTCAACTATAGAGCTGCTGCTGGAAAACTTTGAAAAAATTCACTCCTACTTTGAAGTTTAAAATCAGCTTTTAAAAATCTTGAATATGGTTTTTTATTAATGGTAATAATCAAATTACTCATGTGCAGAAGTACGTTCTAAAATGCAGATGTGGGCATGTAAATCTGTAAGGGAATGTGCACCACGCCTACATTGCAACTTACTACACAGCTGCCATAATTAAAATAATTACTAATTCTTCCATGAAGTTATTTTAACCTGTACTGGTTCCTTCCATATATAAAAGAAGGCCAGTGACCTAACAACCACCTTCAAATGGTTTGATTAAATGTAGAAAACTTAGATGTAGCATCAACAAAATAAGTTTGTTTTTTTTTTTAAAAAAGACCCCATGACTAGGGAGGAAAAAGAATTTATTTCCCGTAGTTAAAACACAACTGCTTTTCAGCTGGGCTATTAAAAATATTCTGTTTCCAGACACATATTAATTATGTTAGAATTAATTTGAGGCAAATAAAATCTTCAAAACAGTACTTCTAGATCTAAGAAGAATTTTGTTTTATTTCTCCTTAAAATAATCCAATAATTTCATACAGTCAGTATAAAAATCTGCAGTCTAAATGTATTTCCTTTATAAAGTCAATGATCCCATATGAGCCATAGACAGGGACACATTTATAAATCCTTCAAGACCTCTTTTTACAACACTTTTACTTTTTGTTCATGGGTGACAGTACCCATTTAGCTTCATTTTAAGCACTGTTTCTTCCATACAGGCTTGTGAGTTGCTAGGCAAAAGATCCTTCTGGTTCTGAAGGAGAGTCAACAGAAAAGCAGATATTCCTCACAGCTTCCCCCCTGCCAAGAGTCATTAAACACACAGAACCTGTGTCTCCAGACAGTGAAGCAGGAATGGGACAGAAAGCACAGTACTGGCCAATAATCAGTGTCATGGAACCAGTAAGAGCACAAGGAAACCCCACTGACTGTCCATACAACCAGCACAGTACAAACCCACTTCTATCCACAGCTGGTTTAAGAGCAATGGATAGATTTGCAATTTTTCCACCTCAACTCATGTAAAAATGGTGGCTTACAAGAGAGTCAGAAATACTGCCCATTTAAAACATGCAATGCAAAATACAGCATGCTCCTTCCATAAGTTTCCCTGAATCTTGATGCCACAGCTTGCTCTATGGATTACTCTCTGAACAAACTGGAGGAGTGCTGTGCCAGGAGCAGAGCTGTTAGTGCAGACACCAGAAAGTCAACAGCACAGGCTGCCTTAACCAGGAGCAAAAGAGATTGAGACAGGAAAGATCCTCTCCTTTCTGGCCCCTTTTATAGTGCTGTTGAGACACTTCATGGTCTTGTCTTTCTGGGATAATTGCAAAGCAAGGAATGATTATCATTGCTGTTCTACAAATAAAAGAGTGGCTATGGGGCTATATTTTAAAGGTACTTAGGTGCCTAAGGATGCAGATAGGCACCTACTGGTATTTTAGCTCTTAACCTAATTAGCAGATTTAGTTGCAAATTCTAGCCTTGGGCATCAGTGTTTGAAAGCTCTGCTATCTATTGGATCACCAGGAATATCATTACAGCTGTCCTGAGTTTCATATTTAGTGCTTACATGTAACTTCAGTTAAATGGAAGAAGAGGGGAGTATTCCAAAACTGAGGGGAACAGACTTAAAGTGAACAGGCATGAGCAACTTGCACCAAAACACATAACAGGCATTGGAGTTATGCCAAGACAGGATATTAAATACTGTAATTCAGATAGTTTAGTTGACTGGCCTGATACCTCTTAACCACATACTACTTCTGTTACATGTTACTTTCTCATTTCATTCTGAACTTCTAGTTCATAATGCTCCAGCCTAGGACAAGGAAATATCTATATTTGTTTCACTCTCAGTTAAGTATTTGTTATTTAATCTTTTTATATTGTGTCTTTATGTGAAGTTAAAAATAAATGGTTAACTGCATTAGGCTGCACACCACAAATAGTATGTTTATATAGCTACGAAATTCTCTGTTAACAAATTGGGTGCTGTGTAGAATTAAATGGGTTACATTTGCAAAACAGCTCCCAGTGCCAGTACTGCATGGAGAGGTTGTCAACATGGGTAGGAATTCTCAAATAGGAACCTTAAATGAATCTAGAAACATTAATATTTCAAACTTCCCAAATCAAAATGAAATATAAGGCTAACACTTCTTCTTCTGTTTTTACAGGACAGTGCATATTCACAAATTGTATCAGATCTATATTTATGTCACTTCAA
>VXBB01013593.1:102318-123234 GCA_013399915.1 Illadopsis cleaveri | reverse complement strand
AAAAAAAAATCAATAGCGTTTCCCAGTTTGGTTTGCTTCAGAGCTTCTGCAGAAGGCTCAGTGTAACCAAACAAGGGTCACTTGGACTAAGTAATAGTTGAGCCTCCTTTGTGACAGAAGGATGAACTAACTTATTCTGCTACACCAGGTGCCATGACATGAAATCGACTGGCCTCAGTGCACAGCTCTCCCTGGTGCCACACACTTGCTAGAGTTGGCACCATTTTCCCTTCTGCTGGGAAAGCTGAGAGCACAAGTCTCTGCACTTCAAATTCTGATCCTGTGGTGCCCAAGGAGGCACCATGCTGGATTTCATTCATCACAGACCAGCCACTGAAATGCACAAGAAAATGCAATGCTGCCTTTTAGTATTGTGACTTTAATACTGAACATAAGGATTTAACAATGATTGTTACTAATGAATGAGGATTTTTCAGTTCAGCTTAAATTTAGATTGATCAGTTGCTGGTCAATCAATTTCAACAGCCATTTAAATTAGGCAGGTGTCTGTCTTCTTTTGAACTTCACAATCACAATCTAATAAATTAATTCTGGTAAGAAAGAAAAGCAATACTATCACAGAGGACAGCCACTGCAAGTTTCTGTTGTCAGACTATAATACTTGGGCTTTATTTGATGTGCATATTTGGATAAGCAAACAACATCATAGAGAGATATTAAGACTTAGCTTTTTCTTTCTGTGCCTTTTAAGTCTTATGGATATTCAGCTTTTCAAAACAGTTCTGTTATCCAAAAGTTAAGCTCCATGGCTATTCCACCTAAGCCCTGGTAAAACGGATTCCCCTCTAAGACATAAAGCTACTGTTATCCTGGGGAAGTTTTCATTACTTCTCGTTACAAGACCCCTTTTCTCCAGAAGTTTGCAGCCTGGTAACACTGAAACAATGCCTCTGATTTATCCAGCTCTTCCCTCTACTGCTCACTACTTGTTCAGCCTGACAAACAGATAGATATTGCTACCCCCTGCAGGGCCATCTGGGCCAGTTCTTGGACTGGGCCTTAGGACATGTTAAAGGATTAGCCTAATTGCCAAGACCTTTCAGGTGACCTCGGAGCCTGATGCTTTTACCTGGAGTTACCTACATCCATTCTTAGAGTTCTCATCAGACACAACTCCTATCATCATCCCCTTCAAGCCACATCTCAACAACCCAACACCTTTCTCTTCACCATCACTGTACAGGTAAGACATCCAGTCCTCTTATTTACTGGATCACTCACACTACCAGAGGAAAATACCAACTGTAAGAGAAATCTCTTATGGTACTAGAGAAAATACCAAGGCAAATCCCCCAGTGACACTGGGCCTGCCTCTGGCTATGAGAAGAGGGCTTATTGATGCATGTAGGCACTGCTCAAGCACTCTGCTGCTTACACGTACACACACACACAATCTCCTTTTCCTTAGGGAAACAACTACCAGGCCTTCTTGCCTCAAAACTGCTGCCTGCACCCAGCAGTGCCATGTGATGCAAATCTGCTTGCATGCCACCCACACCTGAGCTCAGAGCAAGACAAGAAGCAGCTCCATGTGTTGCATGAGCCACCCTTACAGGCATTTACCTGATGATATTTTGTTTCTAGCAGGTATAAAACCCAGCTGTGCTTGTTACCTGCTTGGCAGGTCTCTTTTCCCATCACCTGCAAATCAGCAGGGTTCAGTTGAGTTGGCACCTCTGTTTTTTGAATAGACAACAAAGAGTCCTGACCAAAGTCAGTCTGTACAAAGACAGTGCTCCTCCCTTTGACTGGAGTCACTCCAGAAGGAGCAGGATATTCTTTGTAAGATAAGTGAAGTGACACAGAGAAGTCTTCCTGCCTCTAAGACAGCAGAACACTCAAATACAGAGCATCTTGATTTACTGCCAGATAGGTTATGACAAGTGCTGACACAGCAAATTTTTTTTTAAATTCTCTTGAACAGGAGCAACCAGAATGTAGCAGAGAATCATGTGTAAAGAATAAAACTTACATTTTTAAAGAACAAAACAGAGGCCAGACCAAGTCTATGCAATGTCTCATAGAACCATCTGATATTTTCTTTCTGCTTCAAGATTTACAACATCACAAACTGTGAAGCAGACATCACAACAACAAAGTTTGACGTTAAATGACTTCTCCAATTCCCCTTATCTCTCCTTGTAGTGAAAAGGCTGTGTCTGTCTGTCACACAGCACTTTTCCCTCCCACAGGATTCCCAGAAACCAGCCTGTACATAAGCTTTAAAGCAGGAGAGCAGTGGCCAGGCAGCGGGTGCCCAGATGTGCTCACAGCACTCCAGTGAAACAGTTCAGCCTCCACAGAGCAGAGGGAGGGAGGACTTTCATGGACTGCTAGATTTGGAGAACTTCCTCCTGTATTTTCTTTTTGTCATTAAGTTTCTCTGTGCAACCACCTAAAGTTATTTCATGATTGGCCAAGGCAGAGACTTCACACAGTCTCAGGCAGGTGTGGAATGGCCACAGAGACCTTGGAATACTGCATATTAGGAGCAGGGCATGGAGGATAATCTTTTTGCTTATGGAGTTCTTGAGAATAGCAAAGATGTCTTTCACTCTGTAAGCTTTTAATTTCTGATAGGAATCAAAATCCCCTGCATATGTTGACAGGAGTTACCACCTTACTGTGAGCCATAAAAACCACCTTTGCTCCTAAAATCAGCTGATGATGATAGAGGTGTCTGCTTCATTTGTTCACAATACACTGTCCATTGTTGAATATTACATTTTTCTAGGGGCTGCAGCTGGCAGTGATAAAAAGGCCTCTACTTTGCACCCAAGCACTGCAATTTGGATCAGATGGATACTCTGGGGAAAGGTGCAATCTCTTCTTTTCTGAGTGCACAGACTGTTCAATGGATGAAAGGCTGTAGAGCACAGGTGAAACAGGAGGGAGAATGACAAACACAGCATGCAGACAGGCCACAGCATAAAAAGAAACAGGAACATCCAGGCCACAGGTCTGACTTTCCTCTGAGGACTCTACATAGTCATGTCAAAATCATAACAACCCAGACAGCCATTGGAAGCTGCTGAATGGAGAACAATCTGAGGCAGGAGACTTGTCTTTCACTGACACTCTAAATGAAGTGATGTGTTTCCAAATCACTTCTTTTTATCCAGTCTCAACCAGGAGACCTCAGCAGTTTCATGGCTTTGTATGAAAACAACTTAGGGTTTTAGGTTATCTCCAAATGATACTGAATTTGGGATGCAGTTTGCATCACTGTGAGCACATTTTAAAAGAGAGATGCAGGAAGATACACTTCACAGCTCTGGCTGGCACAAGATTTCCTTGACAACTCCTTAAAGAAAAATGACAGCCAGTGCCTGGGTCTCACTGTCAGAGACATTTCTGAGACAGCAATTGATCATTCTTGGTCTTAGACTAAGCAAAATATTCATTTAAGATAATTACAGCTAAACATGAGACCAAGTGTAATTCTGCCAGCCCGGATTGTCCCACATAGAGGGCAGGAGGGTGAGATGGGAAAAAATATTTAGTCATAGCATTGTGATCTGAGCATTGACAGCAAAGATGGGAAATGAGACGCCAAAATGGAGATCTGGCATCCTAATGCCACAATTCCAGAGACAGATAAGAAGCTTCAAGGCTGTGAACAAGCTCCATGATGTTCTCATTTCCCATTCTGGCTCTCCAGTGGCTGAACTGAACACTAAACCAAGTGAATAGCCCTGTGAGACTGACTCTCAGATGTGGCAGCTGGTGACAGACAGCACTGGGGGAGTACAGACAGGGTATTTCTACCAGAGGCAGACAGGATGGCAGGCATGGCAGGCATCATCCTGAACTCCTTTTTCTTTGGGGTGTGTGGCAGATGTGGAGCTGCTCAGTAGTTATTTAAGAATACCATGCACTAATTTAGTCATCAGAATATTTCTTTTCTACAGCTGTGGTGGTTTCATTCAGTCACAGTCTGTCTGGTCAAGTAGGCAGGGAGGAAAAGCTTGGCAAAATAAGGGACATTTCTTCAAGAGCTAAAAGTCAGTGCAAAAAAAACCTAGTTCTGGTTTCTTTTCCAGCAATCTATAAAACCAGATCTGACCCAGACAGACAGCACACAAATACTTCAGGATGTTAAGAATGACAATGAGCCCTAATAAAAAGAGCCTCATGCTCTTAAAACTATGCTTTATTTACTAACTGGAGAAAGTAATTATTAAATAAAATTATTTATTAAAACCCTGTAGTATATAATTTGCTCCTTCCCCTGCTGCTGTACAAGATACTTTATGTCAAACATGCCTTCTTCAAACACAATACAACACGAAGTGCAGATTCCCCAAAAGAAGAACTGAGTAACTAACAGCAGCCAGAAAGATCAGATAGCAGATCTGATGAAGAGAATTGAAATTCTGCTTTGAAGTATAAAATAGTCACACCTTCTCCACTGAGACTAAGACTTTTTTTGGCTTTCAGCCAGCAATTCCCTGCAATTGAAAGTAGATAACCTGTGACTGCAACGTCATGGACCCTTAGCATTCCCTAAAACCATGTGTCAAACAGGTGGTTAGGAATAGGAGACAGCCTGCAGCTTCTACTGTGGTGGCATCAACCTGGGCCCAGTAGTCAGAGGAATCCTACTGAAAAAGCCCAGATCTTTGGTGCAGATTGGAACTGCGGTCCCTTCCCATCACTTTTCCAGAGTTCACATTTCCCTCAGTTGGTGGGAGTATTAATGTAAGATAAAAACTCATCAGAGCATGAAATAGCAGAGTTATGAAGGCTAATGCATGCAACGAGTTCTTTTCATTGAAGACAGCACTGTTACAAGTATCCATTCACTCTGAGGTACCAGTAACATCATTCTGTCTTTTGAAAATTCCCACTGTGTTTTATTTCCTTGCTCACTGTGAACTTTATCCTAATGGACTCACAAAATTCACACAGTCCACAAGAACTAGGTGCAATTTCTTCTCTTAGAGAGATTACAACAGAAATGGAAGCAGGCAGTCTATGATAAGCACTCTTTGACAAGGACTCTTCTGCTCAGACCTCATGAACCTGTAATGCTGTTATGAAACCCTACTGAACTCCTTACTTTCCTAGGCTGATCAAAATGCAGCTCTTAGAAGATTCTTACTAAAGCCCCAGACAAGAAACTTACTTTAACTAAACTCTCAAAAATGCTAATAGAAGTCATTCAGTTACTGCAGAACAAAGTTTAAAAGCAGGCAAAAATGGACATAAACTGTCATTACCTGGCTACAATATGACATTTCCTCTGCAGTGAGGCACTGCTAGGAAGGTGCACCATGTCTGGAGGTAAATCACACACAGTTATATCAAAGGTTATAGCCAAATACAGGTGGCAAAAAATGCAATTAGCTGGAACTCCCTAAGCAACAGGGACAATGCTTTCAGAATAGCACAAAATAAATGACCTAAAAATAAGAACCCTTGGCTAAAAAATGTGGTCATTCAAAAAACTACACTGAAGAGTAAAGGAATCAATGCTGGTGTCACTTATTTCCTTTATGCTTAGGTTGAGGCAGGCCCTTTAGGAAGTTTTGACATTATAAGGCAAGATAGGAATAATGAACATAGGCTTTGTTTTTCCCATCTACTGTTTTAATGCAGGTATAGTCTTAATGAAAAGAATATGCATCCTACTATACATGACTTCACTCTGAGTCTGCCCTTTAGTTCACATTAAGTTTATAAATGTATGCTACAGCAGATTCTAATGGATCTTCTGCCATTAGATTTTTATTTTAAATCAGCTCCTGCTTTTCCAGGAGTTAGTCTGGTATAAGGCTTATTTTCTGATCTGCTTTGCAGGACAGCAGCTGGGAAGATGCTATCACACATGTTGCTCTTTTTTACTGGTTAAGTATCACAGGAGTTTATGCAATACATATTCTGAGAGAGGACTCACAGATCTCTATCATTTAACTAGGAAAATTCTTTTCTCCTATTCACTCAGGTCTCTATCAGGATACAGTAGTTTGGTAATTGCTGAATTCTTTTCCATGTGTTTACCTAGCCTGTCAAGGTAACAGTCCATGGTAACTTTTTCACAGGTGAGATAGTAAGATGTCAAAATACGAAGTCTGCAGCACCTGAGTGAACAAAGAATATAAAGGAGGCCTTTGTCACATTCCTTCTCCTCCAACAAAGAAGCTGCAGCTTCTGCTTTTTACTAATTCCCTCCACCAGCCCAAAACTTGCCACCAATGGCCATGGGTGAGCACACAGCTGTGGGTTGCCGCTGATGGACACAATGAATGGCCTGGAGTTCATTTCAAATGGAAAAAAAATAGGGAGCTAATTTTGATAAGAGAATGAGTTTAAAGGTCTCAGGAGCAGGAAAAGAATGTAAGCAAAGAGATAGGAATGAGACAAGGAAATTATTATGAATGTTCTGAAAAAGAGAATACAAAGTGCCTCAGGAAGGGGAAGGTTATGCGAGAGTGAGGACAGGGGAGGAAGCAAGAGAATGCACTGGCAAAAAACACTGGCAAAAAAAACACTTCTGAAAAAGCACAGCAAAGGAAACATGGTGTAAGTTTACAGCTCTCCTTCTTAGATGAACATTCTATTCCCTCTCTCTTTACATTTTAATATTTTACCACTGGCTGCAAAAGAATTCTTGAAGTTCTTCGAGGCTGCCACTATGACATAGAGTAGATGGCAGAGAGAATCTCTCAGCAAGTGACAGGATCACAGCTTATGATCATATTCTATCAACAGCTTGAAAAAGCCTTTACCATGTATTTCTTTTGACTTGATAAAAACCAAACAAATGAAAACCAGCACCTGCCCTAGAAAGGCAGAACCTACAAACAGCAGCAGCAGCAGAAGCAGCAGCAGCCCATTAAATTGTATGTGGCTAAGAAAATGACCAGAGATGGGGAAGAAACAGGTTATCTTCAATTTACCAGTTCACTGATCTCTAGGTGTCAAACACTCCTGATAAGCCAACAACCAGCCTTGCAATCCATTACCTACATCTCTTCAAATTTCTTGTGGTGAAATGTGTAATTAATAGTGTCTGGCTGTCACATCATTTGTTCTGCAGTCACAAGAACTAATCCATTTCTGTGTTCTAGTTAGCTAGCCTGGGAATGTCTGTATATGTTGATCATTTTAATGGTAAGCAATTGAGTTAGTGACATTTAGAGGCACATAAAAGACTCTAATAACTCAAAAAATGTGATCCAGTAAGTACTTTAAAACAGCTGACCTCAATGCAAGAAATTTCACCAGTGCAAAAGAAAACACAGTAAGAGAAAGCTAGCTGGAAATTCTAACCATTCTGTCATCTTCTCAAAATTCTTGATGTTACTGTAACTTTTCCAGAAATGCACCATGATAATCAGGCAAGTGCAAACAGGTGTGTGGTGTATTCTAAACCCTTGTCAATATCCTGAGCTGGAATCCCAAACAGCCCGAACCCTGCGAGCTCGGGGCTGACAGTGCTCCCTGCGTTACTCAATTCAATAGGAACCAGTATTATAAACTTCATTATCCATGGGATCACATATGCATCAAGACAACACTCATCCTGCTTTTGGAAACAGCTTTGGTCCTCTCCTGGGGTAAGAACAGCATGGTGTCCTTGACAATGGACACAGTCTATGACCACCTGACCACTTCCAGAAACCCTTCCTACCAGGCAGTGACTGCCAGTGCAAATGCCACACCACCCTATGGATGTAACTCCAAAATCAGTCATGGACGCCAGTACAGTTTGGAAGACAAAAGGGATTCACTTCAAGGCTGAATACATGCCACTGAGCTGGATATACAACCAATATGAATTCCATCACCACGGAAACCAGGCACTCCTGAAGCACGAAACATCTCCAAACATTTACTTGATCTTATAAGCATATACATGTGGATTTCGAGTACAAGCAAATCCTGCATTGTCCATTGCTGCTATTCTTTCAGCTGGGGAAAACAACTAAGGATAAACCAGGAAAAATATGAGAATACAGAAGAAAAAATAGGAGAGAATATTGTTTTGGATTAAGATGTAAGTACAAGCAATTTTACTGAGATTTACATCTTATTAAAACAACCAAGTGGAAGCATAACTGAGAGCTTGAACCTAAAAACTACCAAAGTAGGATTCATTATGTGGATCAGCCAAAAGCTGGGCACATAAATTCTTTTTATTTAGGCACCTATTCCAAGCCAGTCATTCCACCTCTTTCTGTAGCCAGCCATTCCAAAGGCAACCTCATTATGCCTATGGAGAGCACCTGCTTCAGGATGGCCCAGGGAGGCACCAAACTCTCAGAGCGCCAAAACCATGCAACAGGAACCTGAGGGTTGCTATTGCTATGGCTCCCCTGATTTCCCTCATGACTGCAAGAACACAGCAAAAGCCTACAGCCAGTCCAAGGCATCTGGGGTAGCCAGATTCCAAAATCTGACTTGCTGATAACTAGACACAGCCTTTCTCAAAAATCTTATATTAAAAACTAAAGAAAATACATATTTTATTAATATTGCTCTTTACAGACCTCTAGGAATATGAAGCACTGACCATTTTCTTTTACAAAATGAGAGTGAAGTTTAAGTTATTTATGTACGCCTTATTCTGGTTTAACATTAAAAATATTTTATCTTCTTCATCTGGCTTAAAAATGAAGAACAAAAAGGTGTATGAGAGTCTGAAAAACAACCTCTGCATGTATTCTAGGATGATAATCAAATTTGTTGGTTTGTTGTTCAGGCACTTAATTTTAAAAAGGGATATTCATGGAGAAAAATCAACTGTGAGAGGGACATGACTATAAAAGTTCTGAGAAAAATGCAGTTTGTGAAAAAGATGTTTTATATCTTCTTTACAATGGAAATGAACCACAAGAAGACAGAAATTTTATATTACATTAGTTTTTTAATATACTGCATGGGAAATAGTTCTGTTAAATGAGGCATTAAAAAAAAGAAAAAAAGAGATGATACTTCACTGCCACTCCATCAAAAGCTGATGCATAATTAGAAAAAAGGCACAAGACATCAATTTCATGGCAAAAGAAGAAAATAATGCAATGACAAAGTCTGTAGGCATGTGTGTGAATGTTAGCCAATCCCTCCAGCTAGCTCAAATTTGTATCTGCTTGAATTTGCTGAGCCCTTTTTCTCTACAAATAAGTGTTTGAGGTACCTTTCTCTCCTTTTTATTTCCTGTATCCATTGAATTAAATTGTAATAGATTACTTTAAAAAAAAAAATCTAGATTCTCATAAAGCTAAGTAATTAATTCTTTTCAAAGCCCAATTATAACGTTATCACAAGAACATTCTGCATATTAGCAGGTCTACACATCAGTCCCAGGTTAGGGAAAAGCTCTGGGTGACACAGCTCCAGGACTGCCACATCCAGCAAGGGCTGGACACACCTTTCTGGCAGAAATGGTGGTGTCACACTGCCCCTGCTCCAAAGGGACAAGAGGCTCTGAGAGGTGTGTGGGATATGGAACATACCTGCCATCACAGTGAAATCTGAGCACGCTCCCTGGCATTCCCATGGCACTGACCAGTCCCAATTCAGGGCCTAAGAAACACAAGCAAACAGCAGAAACTGCCATCAGCATCCACACTGGCAGTGTTTGAACACAGAGAGGCCTTTTCCCTGTCACCCTACAATTACCTGCCCTAAGGGCTCTTTGTCACAGGCTGTTCTGTGGCAGGAAAGCCAAGAGCCTGCACAGCTCACCCAGGCTTGTCCAGGGCACCAGGGAGATCTGGGTGCAGGAATAAAACCTTGCAGTGCCTGAAGCATCCTGCCAAATACCATCTATCACCCTGGCACTGCATGTTGCCATGTATTTTTGTATAATACTCTGTAGCCTGGGTTTCGTGCCTGAGATGTTTTGGTTTTCTGAAATTCTTTTCCCAGGAAATTTTCCGTAAACAAGAGACATGCTTTTGTAACTGTAACTTTGTTTTCATTCCTTTCCCTAGGAGGGACCTCTTCTTGAAACTTGAAAAAGTTTGTCTTTGTTTCACCAATCGAATTGGTTTGTGTAGAATGGTATAAAAAAGAAACACATCCCAAAAATAAAGGAGTCATTTTCAGCCTTCTGAAGGCAGAGTCTGTGTCATTGTAGTGTACAACAATGTCAATACTCGACAAAGAATTTCTAGCCAATATACCCACCTGTCATGGAAGGGAAAGTAATCCCACAAAAACAAGACAAGCAAAATATGCTTGCAAAGCAATAATAAATTTGGGGATCTGTAACTATGACATTTTAAGTTTTATGAATATTTAAACTAAAAATAGCTTCTTGTTATGCATTATCAAGTGAGATTAAATATTTAATGAGCATTTGTTGCACAAAATCATTAGTCTCTCTAAAGATTAAAGCAAATTTTACAAAGTTTAAAATATTTGAAAATGGAGATATGTTGAAAGTAGTTATTTAAAAAGAAAAGCAGTCCTAAATATAAAAAACTCAGAACTTGAAACAGCCTGGTATGTATTATTATATATATTACAATTTAGTCCTGACCTAGGAGATGAAAAGCTATTACCACAAAATTTATCTGTGGTGACAAACCTTCAGAACCAAAGTCAGAGTTGTTCTCAGACAATGGAATAGAACGAGAGGCAATGTCTGGGGCCTGGACAATCTGCTCACAACAGCCACAGAAGCAATTTGCTATAGACACCTTCCTTCCTCTACTGCCGAACATATTGGTCACTGTTTAATTTGGGCCTCAAACTCCTGGAAATTTAAACAATATGCAACCAATATTTAAATAATTTTAAATAAAAATAACGGAAGACTACTCAAATTGAATTTATGGGGTGAACACTTAAGATTACTGTATTTGCTCAAAGTTTTATTTTACTGAATTCAAGCTTTAAACCAAGATGTTTTGGTTACAGAAGACACACATGAATTGGCAAAAAGCACTTAGATCTCACCTGTGAAAAGTACTGTGAGCCCAAATAAAGATGTTACTTTATCTTCCAAGGGACAATGAACTTGTAGTCAATTTAGAGGTGAAAAATACATACTGAAGGAATATTTTTATATTTGGTAAAGCTACGTATCTTGTAAAATTAAATATCTAAATCCAATTCTTAAATATTGATCTTATATAAGAAGAACTTAACAGTTAATACTAAAATGATACTACATCTGAATGAAACCCTCTGTAAATATTTGTACTATTATAAGTCATAAAAAATACATGCCCTGTATTAACTTTGTACAAACTAGTGAGATATTTGCAGGGTAATGAGTTCCTTTCAGTTTAAACCACTAAAATGCAGCAGACTAATTCCCCTCTTTTGGATGCTATACCATACAGAATAGGAGTTGTGGAATACATTTTTACCCTCCTGAAAGTCTCCAAGAGTCTCTCATTGTCACTTGCAGTCATTCTCCAGCACAAAGTTAATTAGAAAGTGCTAGCTTACATTTCACTTCTTTTTAATTAAAGAAACTAAATGTTATTTCCTAGGCAGGCCAACACAAAAGAAAATCCTAAAGTTAACAGCTATTATAGTGCAACCTATCAAGTAAAAACACTTTTGTAATGGCACACACCCCCTTCTGATATCCATGTGATACAAACAAAGACATCTATATATCATAAATAAACCATGAGAATGCTGATGGAACTCGAATGGCTCCAGGGTATCACCAGAAATCCATTCTAGGTTGCTTGTGCTACACAAGCTGTATAAATATCAATGAGAAACCCTGAGTGAGTTGACAGCTCATATTCAGATGCAACATCATATGTTTCAGTTTATATGCCCATTGCCCCTTGCCTTATTTGGGCACCACTGAAGAGAATTTGGTCCCATCCTCTTGGCATCCACCTTTCAGATACTTTTATGCATTCATAAGATTCCCTCTCATTTGTCTCTTCTCCAGGACAAAAAAGCCCAGCTCATTTCTCATTTCTCTTATTTGTGGTTTTTCTAAAAAATAAAGTGTAAAGGGATTGTTGAAATTAATTATAGGAAAAAGCCTGACCTGTGCAAAGGATTGGTGAAAGATATTCAGTAGTACCTAAAATCCTTTTGCTAGAATACTCAAAAATCTCCTGAGGGTCTGTGAGAGAAGTGCCTACAGACTGCAAACCATTTGGAAGGAAAAGCCTGGACATTTGTTAAGATTAACTGCACAAAGGCCCCGAAAGAAAGGGAAGGAAGTTCTCTTTACACATTTTGAGTTTCCACTTCCACAATAAAGACACACTCCACTGTAAAAAAGCACTACTGGTTCACCTTGTTGCCATGAAAACTGCACTGGGTAGCTCTGATTATAACAGATAAAAGAAAAGTTAAATTCTACTTGTTTTCACCTGATCTAAAGAGAAGTCTTCCTCTGGCACTCAAAACAATCCATCATTACACTTCCACAAAAATGAGCTTCAAGAGTCCTCTGTAAAACTTGTCACCATTTCCTCACATTATGTTTTCAGCATGCAAAACTCAAACTGAAGGAAGTTACTTCAAACATGATACAGGCAAAAGTGAATGGACAATAGAAATGGAGAGAATCAATATTATCAAAAGCACAGTACAGCAAAATAATATCTAGCTTAATAAAGGCAATTTCTGCAGCCTGTTTAATTACTGAGCTTGAGGCACTGGTATCAGTTTATTATACAGTTAAATCAGTTCAGCAACCCAAAACGGATACTCAGTTAAAACACAGAAACCTGGTTGGTCCTGCCTTTGCTTTACAGTATCCAACCATGAATGACCCCACATGAAGGAAATATTTGCCCAGCTACTCCCATCCATACTTGCCCCAAAGCAGCCATCAAACAAACACCCAGGGCGGCTGGGTATTCATTCCCTGCTGTAGGAATATTCTGCCCAGTGCCCAGTCAGACCATGATCTGAGTACCTGTTTCACCTTTCTCATGTGACACATGACAGAATACAGCTATTCCTACACACTAACTTTAAAAAAAACCCAACCCCAAGCCTCTCTAATCTCTACAAAGTAAAATTGTGAGCTTACAACAGGATTCACGTTCGTGGTGTTAAAAGACAAACCAAAAAAGTACAAACTCAGCTTTGGCATTTTCTTTCATGAGGCTTGGAAGAGCTCAATATAAATGAAAATTGGTTTTATTTGCAATGGCCACAGAAAGTTTTGCTCTAAAAACTCGCAGTTGTGTGTATGTAGGGGTCTTGTCTCTTTGCCTCAGTGAATAAATTGCCCAGAATTCAGATTGCTACAGAGAAATAGGGCCTCTGTAATTGCTATCAAGGTCAAGGAGAAAAGGGTAAGCGCTTAAGTGATGGATATATAATTTACATCACCCCGGAGCAATGTTAACATGAATTTTCAACCTGTTTAATGTTTATTCAAATGCTGCAGTTGTGAAAAAATAAAGTTATTGCCTGAGTTGATTTGACAAAAATCTCTGTCTTCACATACGTATACTGCCTTTTTTCTAACCATCTATAGCAACATTTAGAAGAACTGGATTTCAAAGAACCAAAATTAAAGTCAAATGGCATCACCTTCCCCTTCAAAATATGAAAAATGCCAAGATGCTCCAGGTCAAAAAAGACAAAAATGTAGAACCATAAATAGTAACTTGATTTCCTCACAATTTGGGGGTATTTTTTTGGTGCAATTAGTTAACTGTTGTTAACATATATTGAATTAAGCTGAAACATCTCAATTCCAATACACAATCTGCACAGTTCAGTCTCTGGACTACATCTGTTACCAAAATGCTGCTAAAAGAAAGCAGATTTGTTTAGGTTAGCCAGGAATGTGTTCCCAGTGGATTTCGGTTACAAGGATGCAAGGTAGTGAAATGATAGATATCTGTGATGAGGAATTTTGACCCAAATGTACTTTATGTACTTTAAATTGCTTTATTTATCATTCCTATTTAACACCTCCTTAAAGCCACTTGGCACAGTTCTGAGATCAAAGTGACCTTTTGCTAAAGAGCAAAATTGATGCATAGTTCATTAACCAAACCAGAAAACACTAGTCTTGCTGATAGGAAAAATGCAAAAAAACCAAATTAACCTTCTCTCTTTGTTTTCCTTCACACCTCTAATAAGAAAGCACACAGAAGTGGGACTATGCTAAGCTTATCATAAGTGCAGGAAAAGAAGAGAAGTTACTGAATGTGCCCTTTTACAGCTCACAGCTTTGACCTGAGAAAATAAATCAGTCTGTTATTCCGAAGGTATTTATTTTAGCCTAAGAAATATAACATTCTCCACACACCAAAGATGACATTACCTTCCTCAGAAGAAGATGTCTTGTCAAGCTCACCATTTCAACTCATGTACCTGACTACCTGTTAGGAACAAGACTGACTCCTCCTAAATCACTGAAATACCACAGAATATTTGGTAAGATCACGTTTTATGCAGATTTTCTGCAATTCCTGAAACTAAAATTTGGACTCAGTCAGTGCCTCAGTTAAAAATATTTGGAAAAACAGTGCAAATACCAAAAGGCATTAGAACGTGAGGTAAAAATTCTGACCAAGAGTGCTGCAATGCCAGCAGATGTGGTAGAGGGAAGGCAAAGGCAAATTAAATTGCAGAAAAACACTACCAAGAAGATACCATGTCACACTCTGTATATACTGTAAGAGAAGTGCAAAGCAAGGACCAATTCAGGAGTGAGTTTTCTTTTTAAGGGTGTATCACAGAATCTCTGAATTGGAAGGGACCTTTGGAGATCCC
Organism: Illadopsis cleaveri; assembly: GCA_013399915.1. NCBI lineage: Eukaryota > Metazoa > Chordata > Aves > Passeriformes > Timaliidae > Illadopsis > Illadopsis cleaveri. The sequence continues at coordinate 108,537 of VXBB01013593.1, read as the reverse complement.
CGGCTTAAGCAGCGTCCTCTAAGCCAGGCTACCCACAACCATGTCAAGTCTTGTCCTGACTCTCTCCACAACCTCTCTGGGCAGCCTGCTTTGGCTTTTGATTACCCTTGCAAGAATAAACTTATTTTTCTTGTGTTTAGATGGAATTTCATGCTTTTTTTTTTTTTTTTTTTTTGCTTCTAGCCTGTCACTGGGCATTACCAAGAAGAAGTACAATACCAAGAAATGCCTCCCTTCCTCATCTTCATCTCCTAAATAAACATCACTGGTATTTATACACATTGATAAGACCAGAGCCCCTGAATTCCAAATGTTCCCTAGGCTGGAGTCCCAACTCTCAGTCTCTCTCCAGAGGAAAGATACTCCAGTGCCTTAGTAATTTCCATGGCTCCCCACTGGATTCATGCCAGTATTGGCCTGAATCCAAGCTTCTCTTGTACTTCAAACCCCAGGACAGGACCCAGCACTCTAGATGTCATCTCACCAGGGCTCAACCTGCTGTCCATGCTCTTCCTAACACAGACTAAGTTGCTTTGGCCTTCCTACTGCAACTGGGTGTTCCTGACCCATGATCAGCTTGGTGATCACCAGGATCCCAAGGTCCTTCTCTGCAGAGCTGCTTTCAAGCATATGCTGGTGCATACTTCCCCTCACAGAGAGACTAGAGGTTCTTCTCTGCCATTTCCCCAGCATGTCCAGGTCCCTCTGGGTGGTGGCACAAGCTCCTGGCATATCAGCCATTCCTCACAGCTTTTTATCATTTACAAACTTGATGAGGGTGTGCACTGTCCCACCATCCAGGTCATTAATGAAGATGTTAATTGCTGCTGGCCACAGTACAGATCCCTGAGGCACCACACTAGAGACTTGTCTCCAGCTGGATTTCTGCCACTCACCACAACTGCCTGGGCCCTGCCATTCCCAATCCCCCTCAGTGTCCATTTATCCAACCCTTTATTACAGGTAGCGTTGAAAGCCCTACGGAAGCCAAATGAAGCAGAATACACTGCTCTCATCCACCAAACTTGTCACTTTATTACAGAAAGTCATCAGACTTCTTAAGCATGATTTCCTCTTCATAAAAGCAGGATGAAAACTTCTAACAATCTTCCTGTCCTTTACACTTCTGGAAATTGCTTCTAGGATTAGCTGCTCCAGTAACTCACCTCCTGAGGTGCAGCTGACCAGCTCACAGCTCCCCCTCTTGAAGACATCTGCTTTATCACAGTCTTCAGAAACCTATGCTGAATTAAGGAACCTTTCAGAGAAAATCAAGATTGGCCTTGCAATTACACCAGCCAGCTCCCACAGAACCCATGGACATGATCCCTTGGGCCTCATGGACTTAGAGATGTCCAGTTTGTTCAAGGGCTCCCTAACCTGATTGTCCTCCACCAAGAGTGAGTCTTTGCTGCTTCATACTTCTCCTTGGGTCTCAGGGACCTGGGTGTCCTGAAGACTTGTCTTTTTATTAGGGGATCTTAACATACTAACCAAATCCAAAGCCCTTCCACATCAAATCTTATTCCCAGCTCCTCCCCACAAAACACTGCATGTGAACAGCAGTATTTTCTCCTGAGACTTCTCTACATGTAGTTATTTTAAGTTAGGAACTTATACTGCAGTTCATGACAATGAGATGATGTATAGTAAAAGAAAAATCAACGGAAAATTTACAAGAGAGCAATTCCATTGACTGAACTATTCAAAAATATAACCAAACAAAACTCATTCCAGCTTAAAACACAAGGCAGAGAAACATGATGTTTCTCTAGAAAACTTACATTGATTTTAGATAAGCCTTAAAGTAGCCAACTATAATAATTACTTCTAACAGTCATGAAAAGAAATACTACCCTTTCACATGAGAGGCTTTTGACTATTCTGTAGGATTCTTCCTTAATGTGAAATGAAGGCACAAACACATACAGAGTAATTTAAAGACTAAAAATTAAAACATATGAAGAATACCATTCTGGTGAGCCTTATGTGCAGTCCACCAGAAAAAGCACTCTGCCAAACTGGCACAATAAAATCTGTGCCCTTGAGATCAATCCAGTTCAATCAAGTTCATAAACTTAAACATAACAGTAAGTCAAGCCTGTACATAGCTTTATTTCCTTGCTGCACTCCTCCTTTCCAATGTGCTGAAGTTGCACTATATTTCATTGGTAGAGTTGCTGTGAAAGGGGTTCTGAAATGGAACTGCATTTCTCAAAAATGTGATTGCAAACTTGTGTGAGAGACGACCTGGGTTTGAGATTTTATGTGGCACTTTTGGCCACTCACACCCAGGACAAAAAGGAGAAAATGAATACATTAGTACAGACGTGGACAATACACAGAAACAGAGTGAAATGCTGAGACTCCATTGATACTGCAAATCAGTGCTCTTCTCCAGGTAAGATTCTGACAGTGCCTCTGCAGGATCATGACAACACACCTAAAAACTTTTGAGAAACCAGAGATTCTGCCACGCCAGACTTTGGTTAATGTCAAACTTTGAAATCAGGAATCTTTGTTGTATACATGAGAAGGCTGCACCAAATTATATACATGCATCTGAAGTACCAGAAGTGTTCTTTCACACATGGAAAAATATTGTCTGTTGAGGACAAAAGAAAGTACAGATCCAAAATCTGTGTGCCAGACATGCTGGAAAACTGCATAAATATATGGAGAGAGGATGGGGAGGAAAAAAAATCAAACTCAACCCAAAACAAAAAACCCAAACCCACACAGTGACCAGCTGCAACAAGCCAACAAATATCTCAATGAGAAGCAACAGCTGGAAACAGTCAATTCCAGGACCTACTGCAGACAGAAGCAGAGATCCCAAAAATGTAACAAGCCTAGATGGAAGTGACAAGAAAATATGTTCTACAAAAATCAGCATATGGAATGGGACTGTTTTTCAGTGTGCAGAGAACCAAACTACTAAATAATTGTTTTTCTTATTTTTCCATAAGTCTTAAAGTTGTTCTAACCATGTCTTACCCTTCCTTCCCCAGAATGCAACATTGTGATGCTGCAGTTAAGGAAATAAAAGTTTCTTCAATGTTTTTTGCTACAAGTCTCTATACTCAAATTTTGTGACAAGTGTTTGCATCTTATCTAAAAAGTTCAGAATAATGTCATTAATCAATGTAATATCTACAGAAAAAAAAAAAACCAAAACCTTTTTCCATCATAAAATAACTTATCTTACACATTTGCCTTCATTTCATATTCACCACCAGGACAAACAATCAGATATCAGCGTTTGCTTGTTTTCTTTACTTTTCATCTCATGTTTTTATGAATCTTAAAGACTGCTAAGAAATACCCACCCAGTTACAAGGGGATGGTCTAAACAAACCCAAATTAAAAACCTACTTATAGCAGCAATTCCTCATGACAATTTGCACAGATCCCCACTATTACTCTGGATTTCTCTTGTATCAAAACTCACCTGTAACATATGCACACCTGGTTTTTGCACATCCCTCTTTGGGGTGGGAGAGGAACTTGAAGTTTACTGACATTATGAAAGATGGTATTGAAGGAAGGCAGAGAGATGTGGGCAGAACAGAATCCCCAAGCAGAGGGCAGTAAGGCTGGAGAAGAAGCACAGGGAATGGCAGATGTTGCTGGTGGCATTAAGTGGGAAAGCCCAAAGTAGAAAGGAGCTCAGCTAACCTCCAATTAGCTGTAAAGATGCACTTTTGCTCTGCTTGGTCTGTGTGTGGCTAGGAAGACTTGTTAACTCCCTGCTAACTCCCTGCAGAATGTTTGGACATGTTAATCACTTTGGGAGCAAAATAATAATCCTGGCTTCCTATGCAGTGGTAAAATACAGCATCAATAGGCTTTTCAAGTACTATTTACATGGTATGACTCATTAAGTGCTGTTTCAGTGCCATTCTTCCATACACATAAAGGGGGGAATCGTGACTCCATTCCAAATTGAAAGAGTGACAGCTATTTAAAGGAGGGAGGCCACATACAGACACCAATTTAGTGATGCTGAACCTGCCCACTCTAGACCTGAATCTGACCCAAAATACCAAACTGGAAGAGAACAAATATGCTCTTTGAAAACATCTCTACTAAAAACAGTGAATGTATTCAAGTCAAAGAATCACTAGTTCTGATAATAACATTGTTAGCTTCACACTTACAGTGTTTTTTAATTGAGGCTTAGAAATCATCACAAAATAAGTACACCATACATTTTCTTCCTCTATGTACATAAACCTCAATATCCAGTACATCTTTGATTTCATCTTTAGCCACAGACAATGGAAAGGTTCAACAAAGTAAAGTGACTTGATTGTGGTTTAACCTCAAACCTCTGGCAAAACCTGGACTGCTGAACTCCCTGTTATCTACCTTCTCCAAAAGCTCAGTTATGGTTCCCCCAAGCCTTGCTCAGACGCTGTGAGTTACCAGAAGAAACAAACTCATGCTAGCTAACCAAAGAAAGTGCAGCACTGTTGTATTTATTAGGTGTACCAGTGGAGCTCCAAGAGGAAGAATTCAGTGTCATCATTCAACTTGTGCTCAATGTGACCGACAGCTCCAGCTCCCCAGAGCTCTGACACTCACCCCATCCAGGGCAAACAGGGCACTCTCTGCTTCCTACAGCCCCAGTGACTGGGGCACACAACTTCAAAGTCCACCTGCAGGCTACACAGAAGGCTCCTGCCATAGACAGCCCCAAGTTGGGATGACATCAACCACAAACATGAAACCTTCTCTGTCTGCAGCATGAAAACAACAGATGTACGAGTTACCAAAAGGGGAGAAATGTGCACAGTCTGAAGCAAATTTCACATAATTTAATAACATAACAGAGAATCTTAATTTTCAGATGCATTTAAAGCAGAGAAAATAATCACTGTTATACATGTAGTTCGATGGCAATTAGCTCAAACATGCTTTAAAAACCACATGGTTGTTCAGTTAAAAAAAAACATGGCCAATGAGATGCACAGAGTGCACCAGCATACAGAGAGCTTTGCTTGGAGTGCCCACATATCCATTGTGGAGAGGACACCTGTCTGTGTAATCTGACATCAGATTAGACAAAGATTTTAATTTATCTTAATAAGAATTCCTTCCACCATAGAAGTTGAGCTTGTGTTTTGTGATACCGCACTAATTCAAAAGAGCATAATGGGACATTTCACTGCCTGAAGAGAGACAGCCATTCTGACACCCCTCTCCTCTCCAGGAGGTTTTCACAGAGACTCATGTTCTCAGTGAGCCAGAAATCACAAGAGATCTGAAAGCCATTAAAACTTTTCTGATTTTCCTACCCATCTACCTCCATTAACTCCCCTTATTGCTTCAGTCATAGTAAATTCAGGATGCGATACACAATTATTTACCAACTCTTTCAGTGAATCTTAGCAAGTCCACTTGTTAAAAAAAAAATGGCAGGGGGACAGAAGAGCAAATTTTGCTTCTTTTGATTTCCACACATACTCAGATATGGGTGGATACAAAGCCCTATGCTTTATAGCTGACATAATAACTTACTGCAACAGTATGCGATTACAGGCATTCACTTTGCCTGTTATTTCTGTAATTTTCAAACAAAATCTGCTTTTGCCTACAAGCACAGAGCCTGCCTTTATATACAAGTCTCTTAAATCAGAGATGGATGACTGAGAAGATTCTGTTAACGGAGTCTCTCTGAAATGAGCCTTAAAGATTGCTAAGAAATACCTGCTAAGAGTCTCTCAGAAATGAGTCTCTCGGTACTTCTAGAAGAAGAAAAGAAATCTGCCTTCAAGAAATGTAAAGGGAAAGGTGGCAGACTGAGTAGATCCCTAGCAAAGAGGTATTATGATTCTGTACCATTACAGTGGGAAAAATTAGCTTCATTTATGCAGTAGATTGAGAACTACAGAGAAGAACTACAGTCTGATAGTGAGAGAAAACAACAGGCTTGAAACAGTTGCTGTGACTCTTCCAAGGAGGAAAGTCAGCACAAGGAACAAGAAATTAAATGGAAAGGCAAAAGAGGAAAAACAGGCATCTGGAGAACAACCATGTAAAGAAAAGAGACAGAGATACCTCAACACATACACAGAGGAAAAAGGAACGGTAAAGGATGCAGAAAAGGTATCCAGGGAATTACATCTGGTAAGCAGAGATCCTGTGCCAAGTTTTCATTCAGGATGACAGATAAGCCTGAATGCTGCTTGCTGCCTCATATGCAAGATTTAAAGA
>VXBB01013593.1:64625-102255 GCA_013399915.1 Illadopsis cleaveri | reverse complement strand
TTTTGGGGAAACTGAGACAATTCTCACCTTAATTTTTTCATTTCAGAGTAACATTAAATGATCAAAATGATCAACTGACTTTGCTTTTGTCAGCACACAACATTCCACAATTAAAATGAATGCATCTTGAAAGGACAGCTTTTCAATATCATTAAATAACATATTAGGGGATGGGAGAAGGCAGAACTTACACTGACACGACTGCACTTCAGTAACATGTGAAGCACATAAACCATTTGGCTGAAACTACAGAAAGCAATTTAGCCACTGGAATTCCATGCTGATTTTCTGCTTTCTTGGAGAAGAGGGGCATGAAAACCTGCTACTGACATAGCAAATACAAAAGAGCATCTGTCAAAATACTGCTTTCTGATCTTAAACTGGCAGGGTTGCAGAGAATGACTTCGCTTTTAACTAAAAAAGACCAAAAAAAATCAATGCTTTCCTCAGTTCCCAGCAGCAAATGTTAATATTTCTAACTTAGCAATTTCTGTGTACAAAGTGGAGCAAGGACAATCAAATTGATGATCTAGTCATAGTGCAGCTTCTTTGGGCTCGTAACAGCAGTTTTGAGTGGTCATGTGAACAAGCATCCTCTTCTCGTCTCAGCTGAAAATGAGACACAAGTCACACACAACCACCTTACCAAGCACAGAGCAGGACCAAGCGATGTAGGAGACAGTAAATGAGGCAATATCAGTCATTTAGTTTGAGGGCAATTCACAGAAATGTTTGTTTTGGAAATACTAAACATTCATGGCCGATATTAATGCAAATCAGACTGCTATTAAGTATTTTGGCCAATTCTGCAAAAGTAAAAATTAATATTTAAATTTTTTTTTAAGTTACAAAATATGCAATGATTTCCAGCAAATTCCAGCACTGTTACTGCATAAAATAAACCACACAACTCATAGACTGTACCTGGTTTTAAACTCGAGTACAGCTCACACTCTGAAACACAAACAAGCTGAAAAAGCTAGCCCCCAAAACCCATACTATGGACTGAGCTTTTCCTGTTTTGTATGACTATTGCACATCAGGAGTTAGTACCTATCATTACTTAGGGAAATTAAATAAAATATACAACCCCATGGAGCCATTTCATAGCAACTATTGCGTCAGTTTTCTCCTAAGAAACCTTAGAGTGTAAATACTTAAAATGTGACACTGAGATGGGAAGGTTCCAAGCCATTTGCAGAATGCAGGCAGAGAGAAGGAACTCTGCTCCTCACAACTCCCTTGGCTCAGAAAGGTCAATTAGACACTTGCTGGTAGGAAAGGTATCCTGTAAATCGAGTCACATTTGGTAACCGACTACAGTTAGGCTTGTAGGTTTTGGAAAGCAAAATATTGAAAGTATATGTTGGCAGTTTTGGTTTGTCAATCCAAAATTACTAAAGATCTTGTTTGCTAAACAGGAAAACTGACAGCTCTTTTCCCTTGGGTTTCTGGGGTTTCAGTTTTGTTTCCTGTTTTGGTCTTGATTAAGCTTTTATACTGTTCAGGACAACTGGTCACCTCCAATACACCATATTTTCTATTTTTTTTCATTTTATGTCAAATTTCAATTAAGAAATAAAGCAATTTAACACAAGAGAAAAGACTTTTTAGTGATCTCAAACTCTTCAGACAAAAACTTCTGCACAAAACACAGGCCAACCCAAATACAAGTGAAATTACTCCTTCAGTTCATCAGTGTTTTCATCATCAGAACAGTGATTTTATAGACATATTCAGAAAACTAATATAAATGGTCACAAACATCAAAGCAAATTCTCAGTTTTTACTTAGGCAAATGCCAGCTGATTCTTCATGTCATGGTCACCCAGCTGTAATTAGAAATACCTGTGGTAAAGGCCACACCAAATCCCCCATTGACTGAACTTTCTCTGTAGGGGAATCCACACAATAATATATTATGTCTAATCTGTGTATATGGTGATACGTGTCTGTTTATAACAAGCAATATAAAAAGGATCAAGTAGGATTTGTGATATGGATTTATGTGTATTTTGTTCTAGTTTAGCACTTTTTAGACACTGTGACATCATTGTTCATTTCAAACCTCTTGATGTAGTTAATCTGATTTATAGGAGTATCACATTCCCACTTGGGCATAAGAGAAACAGAATACTGAACATCACCCCTAACACCCTTCCCCCAAAGGCACCATCCAGTGTTTCACTGAAGATCTTAAACTCTAATAACACAAAATCCCAGCCATTAAAAACCTTCACACATGAACATATCCACTTACTGTTTCAACAAAAAGCTTCTAACTCAGAGCTGCAGCACTCCTGAATTAATTGATTCTTTGTTTTACTCAGTCCTCACCCAGGCAATGAGATGCTAGAACTGAATATAAGGAACATCATTATTAACAGATTGCATTAATTATCTTATTAATTATGTTAATTCTGCAAAACTTTACAATGGACCCAAATGTTCTTTGTGTCAATGGCAGCCAACACATACATATTGCTGCCAGAGTATGAACCTAAAATGAAATTCCTTCTACGTAAATTAACAAAATTTCCTTCCCTCAATTTGTTCCTTAGTGGAACAGCTAACATGGCAAACCTGCTGTCTAACCACAATAAAAATTCCAGTGAATCCCTGCATGACTGTTCCAGTAGGTATGCAGCAGAAGAACTGTGTCAGCCAAGCTTTAAATTAAATCTGAAATGCAAGACATTATAGAAAAAAAATTATTTCAGTTTGTACAAAGCATCCAGCATTGAAAAAAATATGAAACAGAATGTGTCTACTCTCAGCTAAAATACAGAAAAAAATATGCTTACTAAACTCACTGCCTGAATTCTCCATGTCCCCACATGGTTTCACCACTGCTGCATTCCCTTTGCAGCCAAGAGATGAAAGCAGGAATAGCTGAGTATTCGGATGGCTGCAACAGTCTGGAATTCCAGCCACTCGATTAGATCTGAGCAAAGCCCCATGATCTTATGCAACACTTGTTTCTTGGATTGCATCACACATTTACTTCATGTAAGATTCAGATTATTTTAAGTACAGAATTAATCTTTTCAGATGTAAGTACAGCAGTACAAATGAGCAGGGTGTTTTGGCTGCTGCTCCACTGGGTGGTTTAAGGAATAAACTTCTTCCATGAAAAGCAGAGAGTTTGTACTGGTGACACCAATAAGAAATATGATCTCTCTGATAAACGGTGTAAGACATAGCTGAAACCATAAATCATTAGCTGTTTTGAAGGCCAAACTCAGAAACCTGCTTTGCTTTCTCTCAGCTTGCCATCAAACATCCATCCTCAGCAGGCACAAAACAGCTCTTCCAACAGGTACTTCTAAATGACCTTTTTCCACAGGACCTGCTCCAGTGATTTAGGGCAGTCCCTAGATCCTGTAAAATCTTCTCCTTCATCTTTGGATCACTAATTTTTTTTTTTTTTTTAATTCTCTCCAGACTCAACACCCCACAACAGCACTGCAATGACACGACCTCTGTCTCTGCAAAACGAGGCTTAATCACCTCAGCAGAGGCAAGAGCAGGACAATATAAACCCTCCTGGGGAGGGCTGTACTGCCTCTGATGAAGATAAGGCAGTTCTTTCCTTTATTCAGGCACTTCCTTTTTGCAAACTTCTTTTAAAAACTTGCTGAGTGTGGACAATCCTCCAACAATTCCATTTCATCAGGGATGGACCAAGCTATTCCTCTGCCCATACGACATTCCACAAATCCTTCCAACAATCCCTGTGCTTCCCACTACCACCCATTGCTTGTCTGGAGCTCTGATGCCTCAGGGCCAGGGACAGCCTATGGAGAAGGCCTTGTGTAAAACTGCAGTATCAATTAAAATATGACAGTATCTAACTGGGCACCCCCTGTCAAACCCGGCAATAGTTCAGATGTTATTAGCCAGGTCATGAAAGACAGACAGGGAACAATTGAGTAATTCTTATCTCCTTAGGAAGTCCACTTGAAACAAAAGTTTGGGATACTATTAAGGTTCTTCTCTGCAAAATCTAAGTCTGAAGTTCAACACAACAGCACAGCAATCTTTAGTCTGAAAGTCTGAGAGAGAACTACCACAAAGTTTCTGTGGTGCATGGAAGGTGAAACATGTTAAAACTCTGGTTTTATGCATTTATGAAAGCAGTCAGGAATCATTGGCTAAAAAGGTTCTAAATATAAAAGACAAGTTTTAGACAATGGAATGGCTAAAATGAATATTGCAGGTGAAAACTTTGCTAGACCAACCCTAATGTGGAGAAGTATGCATTTTAGGCAAAATCATAAATACTAACCTGCATGAATGAAATTCAGAACTACTAATTAAAAAAAAAATAAAAATCTGAGTTACTCGTGCCATTTTCTTTGTTTCCCGTTGTGTTCCTTGGTTGACTTGCAGTCCCAGATAGGGTCTGATCAGTAAATGTTTCCAGATGTAAGGCTTGCATTTAATACTCCACCTAGAAGTAAATCTCATTCCCACTAGTTACTGTTTGTATAACCCTTCAGAGTTCAGCCCTAAAGTAAAAAGGGGAGGAAGTAAAAAAAGTAAGTCCATATCCACTGGAAAGTTAAGAACTTCCTTATTCCCTGTCGAAGAGAAGAGAACACAGACCTAGGCCATCAATCAAGATCTGCAGATCATCCATTTTAGTAAGATAAAATTCCCACTGACTTCCATGGAACACGGGACCTCCTCCAGTCTTTGCCAACCTGACTCAGAACCACACGAGGAAGGAGAGTGTGGGGTAGACACTGACAATCTCCTGACCCTTCCCACTGCTCTGAGAAACAGCACAGCTTCCCCAGGGCATCACCTACCACTGGAGACACTTGAACGGGACAGAAGGTAGCTGTTACCCAAATTCCCAAGCACAGACAAAGGACAGCACATCCCTCCCAGTGGATCCTGGGGAAGGGGAAGGGGAAGGGGAAGGGGAAGGGGAAGGGGAGAGGGAGAGGAGAGGGAGAGGAGAGGGAGAGGAGACTCCTGCAATCAGGTCCATGATGCTGACAGCTCTCCTGTGTCCCACTGCATGACAAGATGAGAAATCAAAAGAACCCTTTCAACACTGGCAAGAAGCCATAATGGGATCTCTAAGACTTAACTTTGTGCAAAACCAGAAATAACTTCTACTTATATCCAGAAATCCAGTGCCCCTCAGATAATTTACCTTTCCCAGGCAAACACAAATAAATATACACAATACAAACTGCCTATAAAAGTATGCTCAGAGGTCTTGGGAGAATCTTCTTTGTGTTCTTTGCTGTTCCTTGAAACAGCATAACTGACTTTTTTTGAGCTACATCGTTTTGCCTCTTTTGAGGAAAAGAAATCAAGTCTTTTCTCCTACAAATAATTTTAAAGTTGCTTTATTACTGTAAACTTTAGAAATAAGAAAAGAAAAAAGTCAAAGTAATAGAACATTCCAGTCAGTTTATTAAACAAAATACAGCAGCACCTCTTGGGTGCTGGAAGCGTTCATGCTTCAGCCTGATGCCTTTGCAGCAGCCCCGTCATGTGTTAATGATTACATATATTCATTCACTACCAAAAATAGTTTCCTCTAGAATTATGCACAAAGAACATTTGTCCACAGTGAATTTCAAGCTTGGCTAGTCTGCTTGGGTTACAGTTACTCCTAATTTTACAGTGGCAAAAATCCAGAAGTCTACTTTGTGCTAGCAGTTTATCTTTTATGTCAGAATACATTCTCCAGTAATTCAAAAGTTGGGAAAGCAGCAGCACCTAAAAACTGAGCTCTTTCCTGATGGAGTTATCACAATACACAGATTACCATAACAAAATCCCAATTATCTTATCTGGAAAAGCATTTCTCTCTCTCCTTCACCCTCCCTGCTTCTCCTCTAATTTTGGTCTCCTCGGGAAACCACAAGTAGGATCTTCCTGATCACTTTCACATGCCTTAAGGAATCAGTACATGCTATCAAGACTGAAACATTTGCAAGCTTAGTTTACAAGTTACAAAACCAGTAGAAAAGGAAACAACCAACAAAAAAAATGTATGTTTTTAATATGCCCACTGTCCTACAAAATATCAGTGAGCCGGGGAAAGCTGCTGCACATTTTTCCAAGTACAGACATGTATTACTTAAAGTGTAAAACATTTTACATATATTTTAAAAGTTAGCCACATAGAAGCCTCTTGAAGATTTCTCCTGTGCTGCTTTGAAGCCATCTATTCTCCTCCTCCCCCCTCCTTTTTTTTTGGATTCAGAGAAAAATTGCTCCATTCCTGCTTGGAATCCAAAGGAGAACAGGAAGTAACGTCTGAGCTCCATAGAGATTCATTTTTATTTGCTTACAGGACGTGGCGGATTCAAAAACTGGCTTCATTTTCCAGTATCCTTAAAGGACCTGACTTTTTTTTTTTTCTTTTTGGCAGGGAGCATGGTTGGAACTTCAAGTTCAGCCAAAATAGACAATAAAACAGTAAGAAGGCATAATGCCAAAAATGCAAAGGCAGCAGCGTCCAGAGCATAATTCCACCCTTTTTTCTCTCCCCCCTCCCCCCCAATGATTTACAGAGGAAAACGTAAAAAACAGAAAACCTTCTTTGTCCTAGAATGAACTCATATTTTAACAGCCTACAAACATCTCAGACCCACTGGAGGCAAGCTAAAGAATGATATTGCTCATTTAAGATGACAGATTTTTTTTTTTTAATCCATATGTTTTATTGTTATGTTCTTTTGAATATTCTACTTTGTTCTCCTTCTTGGGAGAAAACATTTGTATGAAGTAACAACATGTGGAATCTCTCACACAACACAATATGAAATTTAGTTCAAGAGTAGCCTCTTTTTTGTTTCTCCTAGTTCATGATACGCATTTTTAGACATTATTCTCACTGAAATGTGCCTGTGTTAGCCTCTAAGCCAAAACAAAACAGTCGCAATTAATTTTAAAAAATCTCATTTGCTGTAGCAAAAATGATTTTTTTTTTCTTTTCATGAAGGTCTTAGCNTTAGTTCAAGAGTAGCCTCTTTTTTGTTTCTCCTAGTTCATGATACGCATTTTTAGACATTATTCTCACTGAAATGTGCCTGTGTTAGCCTCTAAGCCAAAACAAAACAGTCGCAATTAATTTTAAAAAATCTCATTTGCTGTAGCAAAAATGATTTTTTTTTTTCTTTTCAGGAGGGTCTAAGCTGCAAATAATGCTACAAAAATGACGTGCAATGACCAACAAATAAGTAAAGCTCCTTTGTGAGGATATGTGCAAATGTTTCCTCACGTTTTCAACAGGAAGCTCGGCAGGATGAGTCTGGGGGAAGGTCTGGAAACTGTATAGCAAAATTGGAGGGAAAGACAAAAATAGATTTTAAAGAGGATATTGTCTTCCTTACTGCATTAATCGTTGTTTGGAATTAGAAGCTAACTATTCAGTGTTTCCTTTCCATCATATAAAATTGAACCTATATAATTTGCAGAAAATATCCAGAAGCCACACAATGCCTTCTATTTATTAACAAGAGTCAAAGAACTACCTCTGTGGAAGCTTATGTCTAACCTGGAAACCAAAAAATGGCAGAGTAGAGGCCAGCTCCTTTAAGTAAGAAGTGCAAAGTGCACCTGAAAAATATTAACTTTTTCCTTCTAAAGAGAGGAAAGAAAAAATAACTATGACACGTGCATTAAAAACAATTAAACTGTTAGTTGAAGACAAAAGGGTCAACTTTCTGGCAAGGTGCAAAGTATTTTTGCAAAGCATTTGTGAGGCCAAACACTAGAAATGTGTGTGACTGTGAGGAAAAAGACAGAAAAGCCCATCAAATCACCAGGAATTTAAACAGATGGTTCTCTGAGGAACTGTGGTATGACATCACTTTGAAACAGGTAAGGCAAAATGGCACAGCAAACTGAGCTAGGGAAAATACAGCTCTAGCAGCAGGATTAGTAGGAGCACAGTACAATCAGAAATGGGGGTAAAAGGGAGAAAACCCAACTTCTGAGATAAGTTCCATGGCTGTGGCTTTTCAGCTTGCCCCATTCAGAGAAGAAAACACAGCAGGTACAGTAAGTTTAAATACAAAACAGATGGCATCTGCACAAACTTCTGCTGATCCTGGAAACAGAAAAAGGCAAAACAAAACACCACAAAAACTTCACACCCCATGCAAACAATCAGGAAAATAGACCCAGAAAGGATGAAACCATTGACTGCTACAGATTCTTTACCAAATCCCTGCAATTTTAAAATGATGAATGATAGCTTGCCTATTTGAATGCTCCAATAAACAAGAATTTGCATGAGAGATGTATCTTGCTTACTGTCATGTCAAAAACCACATGCCATTACTAGAGCAAAGACCACACAGCATTTTGGACTAAAGTGGCCTTCTAAAAGAAAAAAAAAAAAGAAAAAAACCCCAAAACCCAAGAAGATAACAATATGGCTGCTAAAAATATATCCACTAGGATGCTTATGTTTCTAGAGGAAAAATTAGGTTTTTGATTATGGATGGTCTGGACAGAAAGCTCAACTTCATCTGAATCATTATGTCTCCTGCAAATTCAATTTCCAGTCCACTTTGTATCCATCCTATACAGGAAGTCCAGCTTGCTGGCTGGCTGAAGGGACCTGTAGGGGTGTGTTAGGAAAATGAAATAAGCAGCACAATTCCCAACTGCTCCAGCATCTCTGCCCGTGACACCTGGACACCGCTCGGGCTCAGTGTTGCCCTGACCAACATGCACTGATTTGAGGCAATTCCCAACTGTTTTGCATCCATTTAACTCCAACCACAAGGCTGATTCCTTGTACAAAAGAGAGCACATACGAGCTGTTTAAATTTTCAAGCACTTTCTGTGTGAAATTTTTTTTGAATTGGCAACTTATATCCCAAACTTCACTCAAAACTGAACTCCGCTTTAGCCCACAGCTAAATGAGTCAGTCTGCAGTTCTGGCCTGACATCATCCACCAGAAACAACCATCATCATTTGTACAACAGAATTAGTGTGACTCCTCAGGACACTACAAACCCAGCACAGCAGATGCACTGGGGCATTTTAGAGTGGAGTAATGTTGTTGCAATATGCCCCGATGATAACAGTATCTTTTGGTCTGTAAATGCCAGTGATGACTACATGCAAAGAACCTGGAGATGGATGCTTAAAGTCAGGGCTGTTTGTAGTTTGGGTTTGGCGTTGATCTCAGGTGAGGTGGGGGACAGTGTTTGGTTTAGGTTTTGTTTTCAGGTTCTTTTTCTTTGTTTTGCTGATTTCTAATGTCTGTACAAACTCGAGTGGGAAAGACAGCACACTGAAATCTGTCCACGGCTTCTGCAGTGATGTCAGGTGAAAGGGCTCATCTAAATTCCAGGAGCAGCGAAGTACAAAGGGAGCTGATTTTAGAGCTGAATAATTTTCACTCTAACAGCAATTATTCAACATTATCAGAGATCCTGTGTGTGTTTATTTACTGGTACCACGTTCTCTGTTAATGACTCAAGAGGAAAAAAAGCCCATCCCCACATGCTCTTTGTCAGCCTCAGGAACACACTGCTCGAACAACAGCAGAATGGTTAAGTGGCCTAGTGGGCCTACAACCAAGAGAGAGAGCTGAGACCAGGGGAACGGGAACCAAGCCAATTGTCTAGACAGCAGGCAAAAAAACATGCCGGCTAAATTTAATCAGCTGCCTCCTTTACTTTGTAAAGTGAATAGGTAGATTAGAGACAGGGTGACACATAATTTGTGATTGAAATTGCTTGTTTAATCATAATTTAAAAGGAGATGAACTTATCCCAGTTCCATATCCATCATTCTTACATGTACACATAAACCAAGAGCCATCTTCACAATAAACAGCAACTGGTGAAAGCCTCCAGCCTCAGCAGTGGCTCTGTGCTCTCTGTATCTTTATAGATTCTTTTGCTGATCCCCTCACTTGCCTTTACAAGAGAAAAAGAAGCCCTTTTTCAAGCTACCATAAGTTTTCTGCTCTTCACAGAGGGTCTTTCAAGATTCAGACTGGCAGCTTCTTTCTTGAGAAGGGGCAAAGTTGGGAAGGGACAAATAACATGATTTATAACATCTACTGACTAGGATCCATTGGCCAGACTGTGGTACAGAACAGCTGGCAGGACAGTGAACAATAGTTCTTATTAGAAGTCTCCTATTTAAACCCAGTAACTATATCCAAAATTTGATCCAAAGCCCTTAGAGGAAACACAGTGAAATTCTAAAACATTAGGGGAGGTGGGGGACAGGCATGGGGAGAAATCTTCCTTTGGTAGCATAGATGTCTCTAAGTCTTAACACCCAATTTAACCTTGCTCTAAAATTTAAGGTGGAATTTGTGAATACAGACCTCATGAAATACATCACCAGTGGGACAGAAAACAGAAAAGAAGGAACATTTGAAACATTCACAACTAAAGCAGAAAACTATCAATCCCCAAATGGTGTTAATGTAATTTTTTAAGTTGCACCTCTCATCACCATTTCTGTCTTAAATGACAGAGATTTGAGAAAAAGCAAAATGAGGTGGTAAGATTATCTCTAGTCACTTTTAATCTGTAACACAGCCACTGAAAATCCCAGTGGAAATTTTAATGAACATCTGAATATTAACCAATACTGTTGTTTAAAGTTTCAGCTCCTCACATACTTTGATTATGTTGCTTATGGCAGCAAAAATAACTCTCAAGCAATCGTAGACAGAATTGACAAGAGTTTCGCTCAAATCTACTTTAAAAAGTATTCAAATGAAATATTTAATGCTGATATAGTCAACCTTGTGAAACTAGTAACTCTCTTTGATTTGGGTGGGTTTTTTTTTTTTAAGAAAAGGTCGAATTACTTTATATTACTTTCTCAGGTTGAAGTAAAATAGTGTATTATAACCCCTTTTAAAAACAGAGAATGGTTTCAATGAACATCCAGTGTGAGGATACTATAAAAAGTTAAAAGCTTTACACTTCTTTTAATCTAAAACAAAATCACTAAAAGATATTTAGAATAAATTTAAAATATATTTAGATTAAAAAGAGTAAATCCATGGAAATGCTGGGCAGTGCTTTCTGAAACACACCAGTGAGTTACAATAAGCTTATTCATTCCAACAGCAATAGCTAAAATGCAGAACATACACAGAAAACATATTCAAAGTTCATAATCACAAGCATTGATGTTAAAAATCCTATCTCCTGCCCTTAGACTCAGAGAACATATACACACCATAAAATTCACACTGCAGTTCAAATAACCCCTATTTCACATGATGTCAGAAGTGACAGACCAAGTTATTTATAGGCTTTTGATCATGTCTGTAAAAAACCAAACAAACTCAAAAAAATTTGCATCTGATTTACAGATAATCATGATCAAAGAGATTATATTTAAGTGAATGGCTATGATCACAGCAGGTTCCCATAATCACCTCACAGTATAAAATACTGAAAAATAAACACTTTCCTGCTCACCAAAGGAAAGCATGGATATAATTTGTTAAACCAACATATTACCTCTTAAAAATGTCTGCTAACACATAACTACAATATGCTGATAACAACAAACACATATATCTCTTCTTTATGGATACACAGAAACACCCACAGTTTAATTTTTTTAATAGGTGCAACTATTTAAGAGGGGAAGAAAAAAACCTGAGAAGAATGAGCAAGTGAACCTATATGGAATCAATAGACCACTACTGGGTTCACCTACAAAATACAACACTGCAGATGACTTTCAGTCAATATGCAAGCTTTCTATTTTCTTCCACATCAAGGTTGCTTGGGGTTCCATGCACCTGCATGAAAGCACACCACCACAGAAGAGTACAGCACTAGAAGCAAGACAGGCTTAGCGTAAAAAAATAAAAAATAATAATTAAAAAAAAAAAAATCCCATATTTGCACTAGGTAAAATCCTGTTTCTCAGTGCCTTGCAGAGCTGCTGTGACTGTGTCATCTCTCAGAAACAGAAAATGGTGGGTAAACCAAACCACTACAGGGCACGGATAGTCAGGGCTTTATTTCAGTCCATGTTCAAAGCATGTAAGATCTAAAATAGAGCCCTCAAAGAGGATGGATTTCAGCCTTTCTTTACTGCCTTAGATATACAGAGGAACAGGCAGAAGGCACATGCTGTGAGCCCTGAAACTGTGAAACAAGATGAAGATGGAAGACAAAATCCGTATGTTCATGAGAGAGCAAACAACTAGTCTAGCAACTTTCTGATATCCATAAATGCAGACAATGGAACAAATGATAAAAAAATATAAGGAAGATGAGTGAGCTGGTATAGCAAACTGGTTTAAATTTGATTCCAGGGTTAAAAGTTAAATGAACAGACACATCCTGGCAAAAAGCCAGCTCCTAACAGAACACAAACGTTGTAAGATTTGAGTTCTGGTTTTGATTTCAAACCCATGAACTTTAAGGGGATTTGAAATCACACAAAACACGCTCACCCATTGCTATTCACAACAGGAAAGACAGACAAACAAGCTCTCCTTGGGACACAGATCACCCTGTGGCTCCCCAGCCTGAAGCTGGCAGAGCAGAGCCCGTGCATCCTGCCTGGAGACACAAAAGGAGGGACCTGCAGCTGGCAGTGCCCCTCCTGGGACTGCCGAGCGACCCAAAAGCTCTCTTTTGTCTGGCCTTTGCTGCTGCTGCTGTTGTTGCTAAGTCTACAAGAAAAGGTTTCTATTCAAGGAAGCAAAGGAGGGAGGACTGGGGAACCTCCTGCAGCATTTCAGTGGCCTGGCTGGGGCTGTACCCACACACAGCAGTGATGTTCCAGTGCTCACAGGCTGAAAAATGAGGAGAAAAATCTCCAGAGATCAGCAGAAACTCTTAGAGGTAACCAGGTGTAACTGGGAAAGGGGAAGAGCATTTGAGGCACACTGACACTTCTTCTTCACACCTGCAGAGAAGCTGCTGTGTCTGCAATCTCATTTGCTTTTTCCAGTCTCAGGCACGGCACACAGCAGAAACTTTTTTTTAATATGTAAAATTTCATTTATGTTTGGAAATCTAGAACAGCCTTCAAAACTGAATGGTAAGCACCCTGCCAGCTCTGACTCTGACACTTGCACAACAACTGCACCGTTTTTCCCTGACATAACTCACCTTTCACCTGAAAGGGCATATCCTAATCCTGTCCTAAGAGAATGTGTTACCATCATACCTGACTTGGAATTAACTGTGAAAAAGAGACAGGATGAAGATATTGCTGCAGCTGGAACATGCTACAGCCTGATGTTCTGTGTTATCCGTTCCTGGTCTCTTGGTATTGGACTCTGGAATATTTGGGAGGGTTAGGCTGGATATCAGGGAAAGGTTCTTCCCCCAGAGGGTGTCGGGCACTGAACAGGCTCCCAGGGAATGGTCACAGCCCCAAGGCTGCCAGAGCTCCAGGAGAGTTTGGACAACGCTCTCAGGGATGCACAGGGTGGGATTGAGGGGTGTCTGTGCAGAGCCAGGAGCTGGACTGGATGATCCTGGTTGGTCCCTCAGGATTCTATGAACACTGCTCCCCTCTCTGGAACAGCTGGTGCTCAGAATGAGTAAAGCAACAGTGCAGGACTGGTTCCTGCCGTCAGCAGAGAATATCAGAACTGTTAGTGACAAAGAGGAGCAAGAAACTCATTCTTCAGCTTTTTATCCCTTCCAGCAAGTTCAGTCAGAGCAAATTCTTTGGCAAAAAAAGGTAACAAAAAGATCCAAGAAATCAAACATAAATCTGGTAATCTGCCGAGAGGGGAAGAGCAGAGGGAAGAAAACTGGCAGGTTTTATTATTAAGCACACTTTGTGTTATCCAACAGATCCAAGGGTAACATACAGCAACTGGACTCTGGACAAGAAATCTATTATACTGCCTGCTCTCCAGTTAAGTATCTTGCTGATTTCAGAAATATCAGAATGCCTAACTCGCATGCCTCAGGAATAAATAAGAATAAATTTGTATTCTATTGTGCTTGAGACAGACAAGTCAAAATTTTTCCATGAAAGCTGTTCCTCAGCAATGAACCAGGTTTTCAATAAAGCCTTTTTTTTTTTCTCTTTTTGTGAAAATATCTGCTTTTGGATGCTTTCCTGAGATGCAATCCAGCTAGGAAACTGGGACCCTGGAGCAAGTAAGCTTATTTTTATAATGAAAACCTGAAGTTTTCAGTTTTTCATTTTAAAGCTGTAATTCTTTTTGGTGGGAACCTTTTTCTGGTGAGACCTCTTTTTTTGGGCATTTACATGCAGGGAATCCCTTTAGATTCCACAATACTGGTACATTTTAGATTTTAGAGGAGTGAACCATTCTTTTTTGCAGTTTTAGTTTTCCTTTATGTAGAACTTGAAGGAAAATACTGATTACATGAGATCACAGTCTATTCTGACCTGGATCAGAGCTAGGGATCCTTAGGACTTGTAGATCTACAAAAGTAGTCCCTGACCTTCCTGTTTGAATAGATTGTATTAAAAATAAAGAATAAATATTAACACTGCTTAATTGCTCCACTTCTAAAGTCAAGGAAATCTTATATTAAGGCCTTCTAGCCTGAAAAGCTTCTTTGTGTAATATTTAAAAGCCTACTTTTCACTATTTCATCAGGGAACAAGTGCTCCCAGACAGAAATCACAGCACCAATCTACAACCAGGGCGACGTGTTTATGGAAAAAGTGATAAATCCTTGGAAAAAACTGAATATAACTGAAGTGCTCCACAAACACTTTTGTAGCAAAATCAGGAAAATAACTTAGAACCAAATTGCTTTAGACTTGATTTAAAAAAAAAAAAAAATCAGTGCTATGAAATCTGCATCCAAAATTTTTATTTTCCTTTAAACCTTTTTACGTAAATGCAGCAAGATTCAATGCTAAGTATGAAGCAGGCCATGTTAAATTCAACAACAAAATTTTTAAATCAGTGGTTACCTATTTTTCTACATTTTTAATGAAATAAGCTGTCCTTAAATGCGAGAGAGTCTGGACAATTACAAATATTTAGATTCATATTCTCCCTTGGAGAATACTTTCAAGGCACTGATCAACAGATTCCTAAGATTAAGTTAAGAATGACATTAATAAGAAGCACGTTCTATCTGTTACACATAATTTCTCTTTATACACAGAGAGCATGAAGATTTTTCTTTTTCTCTCTTCCTTCCCCAAACTTACAAATCAGCAAGTCTGGTCAGACCAACAAGTGCAAAACAGCAACTGAACCTGTGCAATGTGCCTGATATTTGGATTAGAACATTAATTCTGCTAGTTAGCTGCAGCAATGCACTCTTTTAAGATACTTTTCATATTGAGACAATAGTTTTGTGCTATTATATATAGTCACAATGCCTTGATTGGATTTCTTTTAAGAAATCTGCAATCTTATTCTGTGAGACAGCACTGATTAATTTCAAAAGAACCCATACAATCAGGTCTGCTTGGCTGTGCTACAGGAATCAGAACCTAGACTGCCAGTGAGCACTACCTATTCAGGGTAATATGCATTATGGATAATTAAAAATGGACAGCCACACTGGCTCCATCGACAGGAAACTTTTCCAAATGCCTTTTCTGTCCCACAAAACCCATCTGTGGGTTTCCAGATTTGCAGTTGAATACTAACAGGGATGCATGAGCAACTCACTTCTGGTGGAAGAAAAAGTACTAAGCATCTTTTTGACTCCATACCTACTAATGAAGGTGAATGCCATTCTGCACAGCAGAGGATTCCTTAAGGCATCACTTCTGCATCATAAAACATGTATACACCTAAAACTGTGCAGAAACTGGAGAATTAGAATACCAGGTAGCAACTCTATTTCATACCTCATAAAAGCATCAAATGTTCTAGCAAAACCTACAAAGACCTAATATCTTCCCTCAGGTAAAAACCCAACTTTTCAGTCTTCTCAACCTCCAACATTTTATGTACAGCACTAATCTTAGGGGAACAACAAGAGGAATTTAAATTTGAACAATACAGAAGTCAAATGGGAGAGCAAAACATTCAGTTTCATAACTGATGGTCATTTCAATTGGAAAAATAACCATATTATTTTCCCCTCATTTATTTTAGGGGAACTACAATACATTGCAAACATCACTCCTGGAGAAGCAAAAAAAAAATTAGGACTGACATACAAATATTTCATAGGGAAAGAGCTGGGTGCAGGGGAGTGACCAATATACAGCTCAGAAGGCAAAGCTATTAAATCCAGCTCACAAGAATCATGTGTCTGAAATTAAAAGTATACCATTTCAGCATGTTTTTACTAAAAAGAAAAAAAAATTCTCAACTCTCCCTCACTTTTCCAGACATTGAAAAAATATACCATAGAAGATGTTGAGAAACACTACAGAGCACTGTTAGAATTGCAATGTGTATAGTTTGTAATGAAAGCCTGTGCCATGTTGATTAGAGGCCACTCAAAGTGTCTCACATTTTCCTGCCTTTGTCCTTCACTCTTCACTGTCACAGGGAAGTGGGCAAACAAGTTTACAGGTAGACATTATTCCATACAGCTACAGTGCATGTTTTGATGCAGCATTTGGTGCCCAGCACATGCTCCTGAAAGATGTTCTTGCCACCCCCAGGAACTTCTGCATTTCCATTTCATTAATTATTCTACCAACTTGTGGGTAGAGACCAGCTAAAGAAAATACAGTTCTAACTTTCCTCATGTGCCAGCAAAATAAGTAACAGTGCTATCTGCTACTTCAGCATCTTAAAGTTGTTTTAACACTTCTGAAAGGTTACAGAATGAGAGCAAAACCAGAGAAGCTGTATTTCAGAATGCACAGTGTATTCCTAAGAAGCCAACACGCCCTCAGCTTCCATATCCATTTCAACACTTCAACACTTCTGTGGTTCCAAAGCAAAAAAAGGCGCCTGGGAATGGAGTAGCTGTACCCACTTTATCTCTCTCTGCAGGCTTCTCCCCAGTATCACCAAAAGGGTGGAGATAACTCCATCTCTGTCCAAGCTGTGCAAGCAGAGGGCAGCCTTCACTCTTGGCACAATATTCAAATATGATGTTTCTATAACCTCCATGAACTTCACTTCTCCAAAGTGAAATATGTTATATAAATAAGACAACTGAGAGCTGGATTACAGCAGAACTTTATCAGTATATATTGTATAGCAATGGTTCATTGTCAAGTGTCACATTCCTACTGAAAGGATTTTTTAAAGTTTAATTTAAAGGTACTATAACAAATGAGAGGAGTCAAAACACTAAAACTAGAGTCAACTTCCACTGAGAAGGATAGGGCAAAGACTAGTGGAGCCATGATATACAATGAAATCAACTACTTTAAACTCATCAGAGTGACAATTCCAAAAAGTTTAGAAGAATTTTTCACATCTTAATCCTGAAACATAGGAACATTTTCTTCTAGTGTGCTGTGTGGACACCAAGCAGTATTTGTTGTTTGTATCTGCACATGGAGGGGCTGAGCTAACAATGATGTGACACCATGGCCACATAGAGGCTCCAGACTGCCAACACGTGCAGCCAAGGCTTGCTTGCTGAACTAGCTCCTGAAAAGTGTCAATACATTCCTATCCATGTTTAAATTCCACTTTCAGGACTATTTTGTTGTTGCACAAGAAAACCAGTGATAAATTAACACACGACAGGATTCAGGCTTAAATACACATTAAAATGCCATTCACTATCAAAGTATTGCAAAAGAAGGACACTGTGAGTCTCCACAATGGTAAGACTCAGCAAACTATGTCTGTCTTTTAAAATGTCTTACTGAAAACACTTAGGCTGTCCAAGACGAGTTTCATTCAACCAGGCTGGAGCAGCCACACAGAAGCTGTGTTTGCAGAGTACAAGGCTGGGGGCCTTCAGCAAAGTTAAATCCAAACCAAACTAGAACAAAACTGACAGTGAGGTCAGTTGGCAAGCATGGAACTCCAAACAGTGTGGCCAAGAGCATGCTTGACCATACCCTGTGTCACAAAGGTAAGCTCCACTGCGAGAGCCTTCCTTTCCACCACTATGGAAAATGTTTAGTGGAAACTCCGTGGATTTTAAAAGAAACCTTTCACATTTGTCCCAATTCACAAACTGGCACCCAGCCACATTCTGAACAAAGGTACCGACAAGGGCAGCACAGAAAAATCAACACTGGCCTGATTTTCCCTCATTTATTAGGAAAAACTCTGTTTCATTCTTAATGCAAAGACAGACACTTTCCTTAGAACTAAACAAAGGGAGGCATCTGACTAATAAACAGACCAGCAAACCAGCAGCTGGACCTTTGATGCACATGCCATTGTCTCAGCCCACTCCAAGCCTGTGTTCATGTCACAGGCTGCCAGCAGGTACAGGTGGCAGTGACAGGAGGCAGACTGCTGCTGTGTTGTGCTCACAAACACACAGCACTAGGTGACTTCCTTTTAGTTACAAGCTAAACATTCAGTATACTCAGCAGTGATATTCAGTAGTGACAGCTTTTTTCTCCTAGGTTTCTGTGTATTATGTTAAAATATCAGCAAATTATATTACGGAATAAATGGAGAAATAACTATGTGGGCTGTTTGCACTTTGAAATTTAATTTATAAGTTAGAAGTTTTTCTCTTCCCTTGTCACTTTAAAGTATCTTGGACAAAAATTTAAGGTTTATTTTACTAGAAGTATTAGCAGACTAGAATTAAGAATTGTTCACAAAAGGAATCCTCCAGTCTTGCTCAGCTGCACACATCTTCTTCCTACCCTAGCAAAAATAACTTATGCTAGTAGTAATACACTTCATCAAATTTGAGCTAAAGAAATGGACTTGTGAATTAGTTATTTTATGAGAGACAAACTATTCTTTGGTAGAATTATAGTAACAAGCCACAATGGAGGTTCTGGTAATGCTGCCATCTGATGACAAGTGACTTTTCCTAAAAAAATAAGGGCACAAACCAACCAGTGCTTCTCTTACCTGAGCTGCACCTCTCAATGAACTAACAGGAAGATTCAAAGGGTGGGAGTCATAAACAGGTAGGGGGGCAACTTAATTAAAATATTAAGCTATTAAAAAATAACAAGAAAAACAATAAAACCAAAGGGCCCTGATTTACAGCTGGAAGCAGCTCATTTCCTCCAGGGGAGCCAGCAGCAGCTGTAATTACCTGCTGCAGGGATTTACACTGGCTAGGGAACTACCACTCCCTTCAGCTGCTAGCAGCACTCTGCTGCTCCTGGCCATGCACCATGTTTATACCTACAGCTGATCACTGCAGATGATTTTCATGCCCTTTCCCACCCAGCACCCCGAGGAACTTAGCTACTGCCAGCAATTAAAGCTGTGCAGGAGTCACTTTTTACTTAGGAAATGCATAAAAAGAGAAGGATAAGCCCAAACAGTGCTCACATTTGCAAGAAGTCTGAGAAACGCTCATCTTCCCTGTCCACTACTTCATCAGCAAAGATCTGTGTTAATTCAGGCAATTCAATAGGCCTGACACTATTTTTCAAAGTTTGTAAAGAACTTTCCTACCCAGACATAACAGAGGCATAAAGTAAGTCAGGGCCAGAAATCCCACAGATATTCAAACACTAATTTCAAACACTAGTTACAGAAGACTTGGGTTTCAAACTGCTTTACTTCGTTCTGCCCTGATCCAGTGAAAACATCATGCCTCTTCCCTCCAGCCATTGCTGTTTCCAAGTAAACATCCAAATCCCAAAGGTGGTAAAATACACCACACAGCAGGTTCATGGGACACTCCTGGAAGATTTCCCTAAGGCACACAGGTCACAGGATTAGAAAAATCACTAGGCAGCTGAAAATGTGCTCTCCATCCATACTAAAATCTGGCTTAGTTTATTGAAATGGAAAAAAAGGTTCTGGCTGGCTGTGCCAGGTTTCCCATGCAGAGTGGTACATTTTCAGATGTCTAGTTATGTAATGAGGAATCCTTCCCATTGGTAAATGATAATATCCCCACCTTAACAGAATAAAAGTATATGCAGCAGTAAGCCCCTTCTGAGGGAGTGAGTGGGTTTATGCTGTCTAGTTACACTGTAGGTCCTTTCCTCATTTATCAAGGTTTCACTCTATACAGAGGTAGGTTCTTCCTCCTCTCTGCCCACCAGAACACTCAGCATGAAGTTACTTATCTTCCTCAAGACTCACATTTACTTTGTAAAAAAATTTAAATACGTTTTTCTGATGCAGAATATGAAGTTAACTATACTCTCTGATTAGCCTGTATTTTATTCCCCAGCTCTTCTGCAAGCAATTTTCCTCCCGATCCCATCCTTATCCAGCATTCTTGAGAAAAAAACAAAAACAAAAACCATAAAAAAAACCCAAAACAACAACAAAAACCACAAAACAAAACAAAACAAAAAACCACCAAAAACAAACAAACAAAAAAAAACCACCCCAAAACCAACCAACAAACAATCAAACAAAAAATGACCATGAAGAAGAAAAAAATTTTTTAAATTACTTTTTTCAGGGGATCTCAACCATGTAGTGGGCAAAGGCATATAGCATACCCTGTGTATTTGGATTTTGTTTTTTTTCTATGAATGAGGAAACACAGTCTGATGATTTCCACTTCTGTGAACTTTACATTACTTATACACTGGAAACCAGAGCATTTAAAAGGAAGCAAGTAAGCATCAGCCATGATGATGAAAATTTTGAAAGTCTAGTCAAAGGAATAATGACCAGGTGAGTTTATTTTAAAAAAACACTATTTATTTTCAGGTCATTTAATTTTACAACGTTACCTAATGCTTTTGGAAAAAAAATATATAATACATTTTGAAATAATAGATTTCAAAACAGGCAGCCCTGTTCTCCAAGCTGTCATGGGAGAGGGAGGCACTGCATGGCTACAGCCCCTCAGCTACTGCAGGTCTCAGCCCCAAGCACCAGTGTCTACCTTCACTGACATGTACTTGACTTTTTAAAGAGTCATTTTGTCATTAAATCCTACATGGAGACAAGGTTTCATTTAACTGCCTCCTCACAAGTAGAGGGTCAGCACAGTACTGAGACTGTCCTGTGCTGGGTGTTTTGTGAAAGGAGAGCTGATGTGGCCTTGGCTGAAGCAGCTGTAGCAGGGCCAGTCGACTCAAATCAAAGCCTAAATTCATAGACAGTATTGTGCCTATATGTGATCAAGTCAGAGACAATGTACAAATTAAAATTAACTGAACTAGCAATGTTTGACCATGAGATTCAGATAGCACGTGCAAAGCAGCCTCAGCTTACTTCTGAGTCACATTTAAGGCCTTTTAAAAATTTACCACTACAGCAAAACCATTTTAAAGCTGTATGTACATTGCATATACATCACTAGTACTACTGTAAATATGAAGAGAGGTTCACCAGCACTCTACAAAGGAATCAAATATCCAGAAATTTTACGAACTACTAAGTTGTCCTTAACTTCACATGTGTTAACTTCACGTCCATTTCTCCATTACACATGAGCAAATAAAGACTGGTCAATCAGAGAGGGATAGGAACCATAAAGGTCAGTTCAGCAACAGGTGTCAGCACGAGCTAGGGAGAGATATCACTACTGAGTCCCAAGGAGTATTTTTTTATTGTTGAACCTATTCTACGAGAAGAAAAAACAGATCAAAATCAGCTTTCAAAATGCAAGGTGAAATCCCATATAAGAAATTAAAAAAAAAAAAAAAAAAAAGGCAAAAAGAAGAATGAATGACTCAAAAAGTAATCACTCCTACACTGCTGGCAGCTACTTGAGAGAGTTACAAATGTATTCAGATTTATTAATTCAAAGGGCTGCCTGAAGAGGGAGAGATTATGAAAAAAGTGAAATATCATTGACAATTAATTCACCTCTCTGTTCTCTCTGCTCTCCACCCCTACCAAGTTAAAGCTCAGAAAGAAGCTTCTGATCAAGTGATAGAACCTTAACTTACTCACAAAACAGGTAACTAGTACATCCAGAAGGAAAGAATGGATGCTGCCTACCAACCTTAATCACTCCCTAATCTCACAGTAAGGATGCTACACACACATCTATCCCATCACCTGGCTCAATCACGCACACACCATCACAGACAGCCCCTTCACACCCTCTCAGCACCACCAGCAAAGCCTTCCCCGCACACCTTCCCAGGCCCCGGGTGGCCTTCCCGGGAGAGCGGGCACAGGGACAGATCCCTGCCCGGCCCTCGGCACATCCCGCCCGCTGCCCGAGCCCCGGCCGGGCAAAACCCACCTGGCCGCTTCACTTTTCCAGGGTCCTGACTGAGAGGGCATTTTTGTGGTCGGGGTTTCGAGGGGGCTCTCCGAGATCCCTCCAGCCCTGCTCCGCTGACATCCCCCGNGGCCGGGGTGAGCCGGGGTCCCGGCCCGGGCAGGGAAACAGCGCAGGGCAGAGCCAGCCCGAGCGGCGCTCCGCGGCGGCCCAGCCCGCGGGCAGCACGGAGCCCTCGCCGCGGCCTCGGGGGAGCGAGAGGGGACCAGCAGACACCGCAACACNTCTTTCTCTTCTCTTTCTCTTCTCTTTCTCTTCTCTTTCTCTTCTCTTTCTCTTCTCTTTCTCTTCTCTTTCTCTTCTCTTTCTCTTCTCTTTCTCTTCTCTTTCTCTTCTCTTTCTCTTCTCTTTCTCTTCTCTTTCTCTTCTCTTTCTCTTCTCTTTCTCTTCTCTTTCTCTTCTCTTTCTCTTCTCTTTCTCTTCTCTTTCTCTTCTCTTTCTCTTCTCTTTCTCTTCTCTTTCTCTTCTCTTTCTCTTCTCTTTCTCTTCTCTTCTCTTCCTTTTATTTCGCTTTGTATTTTGCAGGCTGAAGAGGCTACGGAAACCTCTCTAATGTATTTCCCATTAAAGCAATGACACTCATCTAAAAAACCCCCAGTGTATTTATGCAGCGCCTTTATTCCCAGAGTAGTTTACAATGCGGGCACCTGACTTTGGGCACTGTGTCGTTCCCGGACTCCAGGTGTTCCCAGGATCCAGGTGTGGCTCAGCGCGTCCCCTCCTGGGAACAGCTGCCTCGGGATAAGGGGTGGCATCGCGACAGGGACACGCACTCCTTACCCAGGTGGAGTGGAGCGGGTTGGTCGGGCAGCCGTGGTCCCACTTGGAAAAAACAAAAAAAACCTGGATTAAAGAGAAAAGAAACTACTTGATACCTCAGTTCTCAGTGCATCATATTAAAATTACACAAAGTTCCATAAAGATGTTGAGCGATAGTATTTTGCTGAGCCTTTCAATCACCTTTTGCATCCAGTTTCAAGGAGGTGAAGTGATGCATCCTTCATCTTCAACCCAATGCATCTATCAATAGTTTCCCCTAAAGCTGTTAGAACTTGTCAGGATTCTTGGATTTGGAATGAAACCCATATAGCCATTGTTAAAAGTAATTTTTTAAAAAATGTATTTTTCAAAATATCAATTTTGTAATCGAAGAGAAAAAAGTATTAAACCAGCAGTTTGGGGGGTTTTTTTAGAGATCTTTCATATACATTAAACTTCTAAAAGAAGTTCGTTAAAATAAAGATTTGAAAGATTTTTAAAAAACTTTAAAAGACTGTGGAGGTTACAGTTCATAAATTGTGGCTGCAAGTGGCAGCTTGCTGGTATGATATCCTTATAACTCCCTGAAGTATTCCAAACCATGATGGTCTGGGTGAAAAGTAGCTCATGCCTCCAGTAATCAAACTTCAGTCTCTGTTTTCAGTTAAATTATGTTATTTCCCACTTAATTTATTAAACAAGTAATTAGTTCAACTTCTCAGTATCTATTTTGGAGAGAACAAATTCTAGGAGTAAAATCCTTCAGTGTACAGGGAAAATTTCATTCCCAATTCACAAGGCCATAATGTTCATGTGGATTTGGGTATCTGACATATGGGCAGAACTATACAAGCAAAGCTTTCACTTCTGACTGGGAAATACTGAAAAAACAAAGATTTTGAAGCATAAATATAATAGAAATTTTATAGAAATTGGAAATGCTTTGGAAATGTTTTGTGTTAAAGATACTAGTGTTTACTTTCAGCTGAGTAGATGCTCGTGCATTTTAGGTGTATAAATAAAAAATAAGAATTAGTCACCACTTACACATCAATATGAAAACCCAAGATACTCAAACGTTACATTTTAGGACTCTCTTATCTTGCCAAAGAAGCAGCTTGAAAGCATTAGTGTCAAATAAGCATGATTTCTACACTGCCTCTTTTTAACATAGATACCAACCATGTTTGCTCTGCCGTGTGTTGTGGAAAGGCCTGATGTTTTAAAGTCGTGTTCATCATCACTCTTTAAAGTGTCTTCTTTCATATATTCAAAGTTTGTCTCCACCTCTTTTCACCTGTTGAAAGTAGTATGTATATAAGCCTCTGGAAGGTTTGTTGTTATTGCAGAAATGAGGTATTAGGCATTTGTTTGAAGAAATAAATATGGTAAATAACAAAATTCTGCTAACACCCTTTTAATAGTGAGGTGCAATCTATTTTAGCAAGAATTGGCTAGAGCATTCAAACTTGGCTTAGCTGAGTAATTACTTACTTATACACAAAATGTGCAGTTGGAATTTCATAATAAAATATTAAGCTGTGAGCACACATTCTTGCTACTTTTTTTATGCCAAATCTAGATGTTAATCCATGCATTACAGCAAATAGAAAACTATATGGTTAAAATGAAAATTCAGTTCTATTTCTCATTTCATCACTGCTTTTTAAGGTTTCTTTAGGCTTGACCTTTTCTGTGTTTAGGTCCCACATAAAGGATTTATTTGTGATTTTTGTCAAACGTAAAAATAAGTGCAGTATAGCTTTAGTTGCATCATGCACATTAATGGTTTGCATTTTTATATCTCAGAGTTAGATCAACAAAGTGGACATGTTTCAACCTGTAGTAAAAAAGAAAATAACACCTCATGTTAGCAAATAATTTTTTGAGTAAAGTGTAGCTTCCTCACCAATGCTGGAATGTTCAGGTTCCCGCCAAAAACTTAATGTGACAGCATTGCTTAAAAAATTAATTGAAAAAGGTCATGACACTGACAAAAGCAAATCTTCCAGTCTGAAATTGTGGGTTTTTTGTTTTTTTTTTTTAAAAAATCTTAAACCAGCATACTTCTTCCTTATTTTTAATAAAGTTGCATGCATGGCACGTACATTGGGGGGGGGAAAAAACCCCCAAACTTAGAAAGCTACTGGAATCTTGATTATGGTGCCAATTAAACTGGCAGGCTTGAAGCAAGTCAATATTGTTTCAGTTGTTTCCTAAGACTGGAAAACCAGACTGTAACTGTTGTAACCAAGCTAGATAAGCACAAGCTATTGGCACAGCCTTCATTGTACTTATAAAATAGGAGCCAAGAGCAAAATTTTTGGAGGATCAGCTGGAAATGATGACCATAGTGGAATTTTACAAGGAGAAACATAAGAATTATGCATTGTGTCATGCCAAAACTTCATTGCCATACTTAAAGAAAGCTTGCTATTGAAAAGCAGTAATCTAGGCAAGGAGAATTACATAGGTGAATGTATTAGGTTATAATAATTTTCCTTTTTGTTTTCTTTCAAATTAAAACAAACAAAAAAACCAGATCCAAACAACAGATCTAAAGCTAAAATAGATAATGGCAATGAGATTTGACACCCCATGTCATACAGGATTATCTTCTCATCACAGACACATCGTTTTTGTTGATTAAAAGCAAATGTGTGAAAGCAGACATCAGCACCTCCCATTGCAATTAGAAGCTGGCAACCAGGGAATCATGTACTGCAGTTCTGGGCTATTTGCCTCTCATTTGTACTTTTTCTGACACCTCACTACACAAGGGTCTCTGACTGTAGGTGGGCAACTAAGTTTGTACACAGTTCAGGACTACTTGGAATGGGACAAGGAAACAGGTTCAGAGGAAAAAGGAACTTGTTTACCTGGATGCTGTTAGAAACATTAACTGGAAAGGTGCATGTACAGAGGATTTAGACACCTGACAGTTGGCAGCAGGAAAGTCCCAAACTGGTTTTGAGTCTGGGCAGTGATGTTCTCTTTCAAAGAAAAAAGAAAGTGTTGTGGACCAAGCCAAGAGAGAAAAAAGTTTTACCTTTTTACTCCATCCTGCAGAGAAATTATTTTATTTTTTATTTTATAAAATAAAAACAGTTGCTCTCTGACCACCGACTAGAATAGAGAGCTCCCTCTGTGAGCCATAAACACCACGTTAAGAGGTCATTCTCAGTCTTGGGTTTTCTTTCTCAGCTCCAGAGAGCCCCTGATTCCCTACATATCTGCCTGCATTTCCAAGGAAACTAAGCAAGCAGAATGCTGCAAATTTCTGAAGCAGCAATCAGGGCAAATTCTGCATTTGTGCTGAACTTGACCTGATGTCATCCAACACTGCAAAATGGCCCTGAAAATTCTTTGGATTTCTGCCTCTTTTTTCCTGACTTGCTGTCAGTTTCTGGAGGAGTAACAGAATCCTCACCTACAATTTTTGGAAAGGATCAGTTCCTAATCCCCAAAATGATCAAGCAGAACAGAATGCAGCCTGTTTATACAATTTCTTAACTTTCCTCAGAGTTCCTGCAGCTATGTGTACACTTTGCTGCTCTCTTAGGGCCATTGGCAAGCTGAGCCAAGCAGGTGGATTTCTCTCCCTCTGAGGAAAACCCAGGGACACCAAGGGGCTCCAGCAAGGGGCTGTGAAGGTCTGTGTGACCAGGGGGCACAGCTCCAGCCTGACTACCTAGACTTCCCCAGCACTGCTTTCATGCATCCTCACAGGATTGCATCACTTTGAAATCTAGTAATGGAAATTACAGCAAATCTCCATCTGAGATCTTGAGAGGTTTATAATTAACTCCATTTTTTAATCCTTGGTCCAAGTTGGCAGTGTGGATGAACCACAGAGCAAAATATCCCAGTGGAGCCCACAGTGTATCAAGATTCTCGGAGACAAAATCAAAACTGAGAAAGTTTTTTTAAAAACTGCCTACCATTGCAAACAAGTAAATAGTAACATTAAAAATAAGTTACCATAAATTAGATTTCCACAAAAATCAGAAGCATCAGGGTTCTGGGGCTGCTGCAGTCACCAACTTTTACATATCTGGCTTTACTCACAACATTCAGCACTAAAGCAAGGATAATGGGATACACTTCAACGTCCCTTGTGCTATGGGAGGGACCAGAATATTCTGACCCACTATTTGGGAGTGCTGAGATTAAAAATATGCCAAAAGCATCAGATTTTCTGTCTTCTGCATGAGTTAGAAAGACCTGCATGATTTTCATCAGTGCTGCTATGGAATCAAGGGAAGCCAGATTAAAACCAAGGATGAGTATGAATAAAATCATACAGACAGCCTGTAGGTTTATTTTTAGTGCAAGGGCACAATAATATAGTGACCACTGGCCAGCAGCTGTTCATCACACACACATATTGAAATGTCTTAATTATTAATATAATTTCTCACAGGTCCAAATCAAGTACAAGTTTCAGCTCCTGAGGAAATCACCAATTTGTGGGTTTTTAATGAAATCACTACTTAGAGAATCAAACATCAAAAATTTCAGCTAGATTTAGAAAAAAAATGAACATTGCTTAAATTTTGCATAAAAAACATACATGTATAGCTATTAAAATGGCAGGTTTGCTTCTACACCACAGCTTAGACCAGTCATACTGAACAACAGGAGTTGTCAGCAGTATTTTTTATTTGCTAGTGCACATTCTGTATCATGTTGTGGCAAATAATGTACTTTCAGGTTTTGAGATGTCTCCACAAACAGGAACAGTCTGAACACAGCAATATTTATTCAATTATTTAGCACTTTTCTTAGCACTGTGGCATTTTAAAGTGCCACAACAGCGTTACTCACATGCAGTAAGCTTTAAAACCATGGTATTTTTAACCTGGAAGTATTATTTTAATGGCTGAACAACAAGGAGGGGGGCATGGAAAGAAAGGGCTGACTGTACTATAATGCTACAGCATCAATCAACAATACTCAACAAATTGTACCGTCCTTGGCCTGCTGCACAAGGCTGAATCTGCTGCAAACATAATCCAGGCATCTGTGGGAGAGATCTATAATGAGAATGATGGAAACCCCCAGTTTAATAGGTTTTATTTAGTGCTATCATATTTCACTACATTAGAAAACA
The DNA here is from genome assembly GCA_013399915.1 of Illadopsis cleaveri. Lineage (NCBI taxonomy): Eukaryota > Metazoa > Chordata > Aves > Passeriformes > Timaliidae > Illadopsis > Illadopsis cleaveri. Next base: position 74,161 of record VXBB01013593.1, on the reverse strand, counting down.
CGAGTGCCTTAAACAGGTGACTTTACCAGGTAAGCACATTGTCAAAACTTGTTTCAAGAATATATATTCTTTAATAATACACTAACCTATGATAACCTACAATAGTTACTCAAACTGATATTATCTAAAAAATGTAAGATCCAATGTAATTCAATTACATACTAATCTAACAATTTTTATGCAAATTACTTTACTCCATCCTGCACAGTTCTTTATCTCTAGAGATATTCTCAATTTCCTTTTCTGTAGCTTTTCTAGTGCTACACTGCCTTTTTTTAATACCACCACTGAAGCTGAAGACAATATTTCAACTCTTAAGCCTACCAGAAAATTATAGTTGAATTTATACTGGCTTTAGTCACACAACTTTGCTTTCCAATGATTTTTCAAAGTACTTTCCCATAAAGACTAGAAAGTTCAGACAGGACACCAGCATTATTTTTGGTCTATTCTGAATTTCAAACTTGTTCTTGAGTCTATTAATAACCTTTGAACAAGAATGTTCATTAGAAGGAAGGCCGTTAGTGCATCCTGGATTGCCAAACTCTTCCCATTTTAAGTCCCAGTTGCTTACAACTTTGCCAAACACTAAATGCTTGGGCTGAAATTTTCCATGCCATGTCTGTGTCTCAATCTGAGATGTGTTGGAAAATTTCATCTAAAATAAATAGAACTGTTTCCAAGAATGAGTGTTGGAGAAGAACATTCTGTTTTACTGGGGCGGGGGAGGGGGAAAGGGAGAGAAGGGAAAAAAATCAAGAGGTATTTTCACTGCATTGCCCACTTGCTCTGATTCCCTGCCCTGAAATTGGCAGGAAGGCATAACTTTGTTTAGAATTATACTTTTTTTTTTTTTACTTTCCCTGTGAAAATCAACTGAGTATGGACTACTTTTAAGCCTTTGAGAAATTGCTGCCTATGTGAATTTACTGCAACATGAGATGGGAAGGAACTGTCTGATGGGCTGAGATCAGTCACATGCAATTCTGACGTGTACAGCAGATGCCCAGGCCCAAAAGCTCCACAGGCAATTCTGGCATGTGCTCCTGCAAGCTGTTGGCCCCCAGACACTCTCTTGTCTTGCTCCATTACACCAAAAACACGGAGCATGAGGTGAAACCCATTACGCCAGTTCAGTGCAGGAAGGAAGCTGAAGAAGCTGGAGAAAGAGGTGAGAAGGAATTGCTAATAGGGTCATTAAATAGCATTTCAAGGTGACCTAAGGAGCAGACAAATTGCAGGGGAAGGCAATGGCCCGTTGCAATTTGATGTGGGGTTGGATTCTTCTTGTCCCAAATCTGGAGTGCAGTTCCAGCAGCACATAATCATTGGCAATTACATCCACACTGAGAAGATTTCCATTTCTGGCTTGGGCATTCCTAGGATGAGTTTGTAAACAGAAGACTTAGTATCTGTCTCTCCAGTACTTTAGTGACCTGCTGCCAACAACACACTAGAGGAAGTTGATTAATTCAGGAATCAGAAGAACAAGACTGAGCCCTGCAGCAGCAGCTGCAGTGCCTACAGAGGAAGGGTGTCAATGGGAAGAGAAACCTGGATTAGACTGCTAGTGTGTGAATATGTAGGAGCAAAGGAAGACTGCAATGCTCAACAAACCCCATATAGCACATGTGGCATCTCCAACTTAAATACCCAGATGATTTCAAGCAGCAAGGCTGTCCTGCCATCAGCCTTTCAAATGTACAGGGATATTCATCTTCATAAGCCATGAGAGAAAAGATGGGCAGAATTGCCAGATTCATTATGGACAATGAACGTTTTGTCAGGGTCAGTCATGAAGAATGAACAAAATTCCAGCTTACCTGAACTTGGTTTTTGAACTGTGTAAGTGGCAGTTGCTTCCTATTTTGGTGTTTTAGTTGGCTTTGCTCCCATATTCCACAAAGTCCTGGCATTTTAATCCTGGCTTTTTAATCCGCTTTGTGCTTAGCAGCTTCTGGTGTCTTCACAGGGGCAACATACAGTCAGAATCACTCCAACAGAGTCCAGAGCATTACTGATCTCCTTCAAAGGCCTCTGGTGCAGATGGAAAGCCTTTGTTGTCTGTGTCACCAGGTATCTGGCTGCCATCACCGACAATATTCAGAAACTGGAAATGTCTGGGGTATTGTGGTAAAAGAGAACTTGTGAATGCAGAGGGGCATATTGTAGGCCTTGAGTTCAGGGCAAAGCCACAGAGTTTACTTACTGTGGAGAAGTGATGGAAATTAGAGGATAAAGGACTGTATCTGCATCTGCTGTAGATGTCCTGTATGGTGGGGGGAAAAAAATTATCTTTTCCACAGCTAGACACCTAACCATGTGATGCTTCTTTTCTGACTGGACATTCAAGATCATCATCTGAGGGTCTGCAGAGCTGTCACAGCTGGAGCTGCAGTAACTGGGAATTGCAGCTTAGGCATATAAAATGCAATTATAAAGTGATGAGCTCTTGAAGCTCAGGAACCTTAAATTCACCCTGACATTTGTGAGTGTTTTTTAGCCTCAGGTAATTCCTATGAAAGACAAGCAAGGTTTTTGGCAGACTCTCCAGTTTAAGGAGGACCATGGAAGGGTGACTGTTGTAAAGGAGGGATACCTGATGTTGCCTATGACTGTCATCCATTGTTGCTACTTAGTTGGGTATGAGAATGGGCATTTCTGTTCACATGAAACTGTTAGACTCTGTGAGTGAGTGAAAGCACCTTCAAAAATTATCTTCTCAAAGTAACAGCATAAATCACAAAAAAACCCAACCAACCAACCAACCAACCAACCAAAAAAAACCCAACCCAAAAACCCAACCACAAACCTCACACCAGAATAATAAACTGAAGAAAGAGGAAAAACCATTTTACTACATATTCCATGAAGTGCTGCCTCAAAAATAATTTGCCTTCACTTCCTGCAAAAGCTATCCTGCATAAAAATGAAAGAGTGGAGTTTTTTTAGTTTGTGGCAGCAATAATAGAGTTTTGTATATCAGAGCATCTTTGAAAATCATCCCAATTTTACTTTGCATTGTGGATAGATACACCCACCTTTTCATCTGGAAGAGCTGTCAGTGAAACACAGGTTACTGCACTTCTGTTATAATCATTAGGAGTAGAATTAAATTTTTCAACTTGAACAAATACAATTCTCAGTCATGTCAATCTTGATGCTTAAAAGAAGAGTTAAGCATAAACTAGGCAACAATATTTTTAAGTGGTTTTCTTTCCTGCTCAACCAGCAGGAAATGAACAATCCAATTTTATTATTTTTTCTTAATTTTATTCTTTTTTCTCCTCACATAAGTGCTTGAAAGTTCTACACAATTTAAGCAGTGCATAGTGTTTGTTTTGCCTGTGAACAATTTGAAATAAATGTTTTTATTGACTTATATACACTGAAGCAGAGAAGAAAGGACTCAGTGCCCTTAAGCACTCTGTCCTGACTTAGATCTCTTTCATACAAGGGCTTTACTGACCTTTGTAAAAGTTAGTTTTTGCTTAACTCTATAGGAGTGATATGTTCATAAACTAATGAATAGTTTAGTAATTTAGGATATGAACACAATAAAAACAGGACCTAAGTTTAAAAATTAGGGGCTCTATGGTCAGGCATTTCAGTAATTCAATGTTCTAGTGATTTATCAATGCAGAAGAATTCTCTCTGGTGGCATAGCCAGAACCACTTCATGAAGGTTTCTGTTCCACCAAGGAAATGCTCAATCATGCATCGTGTCTGAGCTAACTTTGAGGCTAACTTCATTTCTTGAGTGTCTCAGGTAAGAGCTTGATCTCTCAAATTCATACTGCACAATTCTTTGCACTGATTTTGCTTGTTTAGAAATTAAGAAGGAAATTGGCAACAACTACAGTGCATATAAACTTTGTTAAATGCTTAAGGAACCTTAAAATGGTTAAGTCATTTTAATGAGGGAAGAAATCTTAACTATGCTAAGACACTGTAGATGCTTAAGTCTCCTTAGGAATTCAGAGCAGCCCAGCCACGCTAAGGCACTAAGAGCTTAAAGAAACATTAATTGGTTAATAAGCCGTAAATTCTTAACCAATCTTAAAAGTGTTAAGTGCTCTAATCCCAAATGCTTGATTCTTTTATCCAGTCAAAACAATCAATGAGATCAAAACTGTGAGCCTCTGAAGTTCAGGATAACTTTCCTTTGAATTGCTGGGCTGAATTCTGCAACCAAATTCTGAATCCATGTTCAACCAAACCTTCATGGCCAGGGACTTCAGCCTGCTTGGAATTAATATCTCTCTGCCCTGTAGATGAAATTGTACTAAGAGTTCAGTTCTAAACACTGGTTACCTGAAATGTTATCCAAACCTCTTCTCTCTTTTGTTTTTTTTTTTCCTGCTGATATTTTATACTAGTAGAAGTAATTTACTGACCCTTCCTGGTTAAATACCATTAGGCCAAAAACTCAGTAGAATATTGTTTGAACAGGGCAGACACTATAAAGAGAAATCTCTGACTGTGGGGTCAGTAAGCCAAAGGGAATGTAAAGATTAAGGCAATGTTCCAAGAAAATGTAAAGAATTAAGTTAGCCAGAGTAATTTAAAAAATTATGTGTACATTATACATATATATGTATGTATGTATGTATGAGAATATAAACATATTTATTAGAAAACAAGGACTTCCTTGCAAATTTAGTAATTATTTCAGGATGAAGGAAGCTTTTAAAACCACCTAATAAATTTGGGTAGACTGATCCAATACACTGCTGCTTTACTGGTAGCAACATATTCCCCTCACATACATCAGCATTTCATTAAAGGCAGTGCTGTTTATATATTTTCTGACTTCTTGCAGAAATTTAGTTTATCACCAGTAAGAGATGGTCATGAATAAATGTCAGACAAATGAAGGGCCTTGTGTGTAAAGCCCTTCTATACCAAGGAGCCATGAGTAGTGTCCATAATTTACCAATCTCTCAGAACTGTGGCTCTATTGTCAGTAAAAGCTTGGACTGCATTTTTGCAGTTTTGAAGTGAATCAGAGGGCATTACCAAAGAGCAGTTATGCTTCTTATGAACTTCTAAACTAAGTTTGAGGGATTTTCTGCTTCTTTTTGTGTGCTATGGGAACCCCTTAAGCAGCAGCAGTTCATAGCCAGGTATGGTGTGACATAATGCAGGGGAGAGAACAGACAATGAATGAAAAAAATCCGTCAGGTTTGGTAACACTGGAAGAAGATACAGTAGACATTTTTCAGGCCTTAAAGAAAATAGGTGAAGAAAACCATGTAACATTAACCCTGTTTAATGCAATTCTCAGCTAGAGAGTTGTGAGTACAGAGACAAGGGAACGAGAGTGTGTCCAGAGAAAGGAATCTGCTTCTGGGGCCACATCGAGGGTTCACAAAGAGGGGGAAAGCCAAGAAGGCCAATTACCAAACCCTGAACATCCTGGGTGACTCATTATCATAACATGCACGTTTTTGACCTGCTGAAGTGGCTCCATGTGGCCTCAGAGCTTTCTGGCATTACCAACTGTAAGCACTCAAAAGTGCCAGTCTTCAAACTAGGATGACTTTAAAGTAGTCATATTTGCAAAAACAAACATCTTACATGCTTTCTTGATTACTGTCTCTGTGTTCAGAAACAAGTCAAAGTTTGGTTTGTAGTTTGTAGTTTTTTCTGTACAACCACCTAAACTAGAAACTGTAGTGATGTGTTCCCCACACCCCCAGCAGGTGTTTCCAAATAGGGAAAGAGTTTCAGTTTACCTCTAGACATTTTAGGAAGTTCACCTAGATTTTTCCATACCCTCCTAGCAGTAATTGGCTCAGTGCCAAGAGAGAAGTATCTATTGGACCTTGTCACCCTTCTTCAAACCCTGTATCTCTCTCTATTGGCTGCAAGCCAAATTGTCCCTCCTAGAACATTCAGTATTTAGGAAGGAGCACAAGGGAAGTAAAAGGCTTTTTGGAGTGTTTTAGCGAGGTGCCAGAGGTTTCTCAGACACCTGTGCGCAGCTTTATAATTTGTTTTCTGTAACGTTTGTTATTTTGTTCTTTTTCTTTATTTAACCTTTTGTTTTACAAAACACCTCTGAAGAGTAGTCTTGGTTAATTAATTTTAGCCACTTCTCTGCAAAGGCTGGACCCTCAGAGATTGATACATTAGCATGTAGTTTATAAGACTCTGACCGCTGTTAACGTGTATCAAGAAATCATCATTAAAAACACGTTTAAAGAGGTGACATTTCTCTTCTGTCACTTCAGTGGAAGGGCCGGGACAAACGTGCAGCTTCCATGGGCTGATTTGTCTAGCTCTGCCCTGTTCCACTCAGTTTTACGGGAAAAAACTGTAATTATGCCCTTCATTGAATGTTTGCTCTTGCCTGAGTGTAACTCAGCTTAATAGTGCAATTGCCATGGATTTAAAGAACTGCTCCAACAAGATTGGTCTGAGCTCTGCTGGAGGCAAGACACGAATCATTATGACTCTTTATTATACTTAACATTCATCACTGGAATATTGCTTCTTTTCATCCAGCAGCTTATAATTCCTAAAACTTTGAAGTCTAAGAAGGCACTGCAAGTTATACAATACCTACCCATTACAAGTTTCCTGGATTTTGAACAAAAACATTTAGGTACTTAAAAACTGCAAAGCAAATCTCTGTTAAACAGAATAAATACCTTTGAAAAAAGGCTGTTTTCCCAAAGGTTAACAATCTCTAAATAGCTTGTAAAAATACTTATTTTATTTTATCTATCTGTAGATACTTTTGAGGGAGCATTTGTGCTTTTTAGGTATGAGAACAAACTAATTTTTCCAGTCTTTATTATTGCTGTAATTAGATTCAACTCTTTCCAAAACTCAAGATATTGAAGTTACGTGTATTATAAAAATAAATGTCACATACACACACAGACCTATCTTTATACATTTGGAGATTGTCTTGGCTGGCATGAGGAAAAAAGGTAAAAAGATAAAAAGATGGAGGATAAACTGTCAAGAAGATTGTCTCTGGTGAGAGATTGTCTGAGCCATCAGCTGCCCAGCACACCGAGGACAGGTTCCTGCTCAGCCTCACTCCAGCCTGTTTGGTTTGAGCAGACCTCAGATTCCTGTTTGCTAATCCTTTCTAGCCAATTTTGTCATGTTATGGTTTATCTGTCTACTCACTTTTCCCAGGCTAAACTGATTCATGTTACTCAGGAATTTTTTTCTGGCCTGGTTTGGTTTGGTTTTTTGGCTCTTTGTGGCATCAATTTTAAGTCACATTTCCTCCAACCCTTATATGATTATTGCCACTACAGAGACGTCTGGACAGTGAACAATTGCAGCCATTACAGTGTTTTTCCTAGAACTTTGGGGAAAAGATTGAAGAGAAACAGATCCTAGTGTACTGGAATCTTTTCCTTTCCTCCCACCTTACTCTACTGAAGGAGTAGCATCTCCCAGATATATCTGATATCACACTTGTGTACCAAACACCGATGGGTTTGGATATTTGTAGTTAACAAAAAAGGGTTGAGCCTTGATATTTACTCGGTGTCAAAGCCAAATTAGTTGTTTGATGGTAGGAGCTACTCAGCAGGTGCCAAGGCTGAAACTGGTAAGAGTCTGTGAATGTTATTTTGTTAAAATAAATTGGTAACTCTGTGCATTTAACAATTTGCAATTAAGCATCTGAGAGTGGCTGGTGCTAGAAACCCACTATGCATTTATTTTCTGTTCGCACTCAGCAGGTCTCATTTAGGTCATTATTGTTGCCTGTATTCAGCAACAGGAGACACATAAAGAGCTTCTTTCTTTTCAGAAAGGTCCCTGTTCGTGTTTCTGCTTCTGATACAAAATTTGTACTGTGAATTCTTGATCTATTTCCTTATTTTGACAGCTTTTATACCTCCCTATGGCTATTTATAAAATAAAGGTGGGGGGTTTTTTCATGGCATGGTGACTTTTTCCAGCTATTTGCTAGTTATCTGATGCCACAAGGAAAACAATTAATGGAGAGTGTAGAGATCTAATGAATTTGAATGCATACTTACATTCTAATGAACTTCATAGGTCTTAGTGCACAGTTGAATACTTGGCTGTGTGTAGAAGAAAAAAAATACAATTAAAAAAAGCATGCAAGCTTAAAACTTAAACAGATTCAAATACATAGTGTCAGATGTAACCTCTGGAAAGATGTACATATTTTAGCAAGGATACTGCTTTTACTTAATAATAGTTGCATTTAATTCCAAAATTACCCACTTGTGACATACCTTCTTCTTCCTCCATTCTACATATATGCAGAGAGGGAGCAATCTGTCAACAGATAAACATATATAATGAGGTTTGCAAGACTTTCCTAGCAGCAGGCATGCTTTTTGTCCTCTGTAACATCAAACAATGCTAGCCTGTTGTATTTTTTCCTAGCAGACTTAGGTGAAAGAAACAAACTTCCATTTGTGCAATTTGCACAAGCAAAACGCAAATGGGTGTTAACTTTAAAATCTCATGCTGGTGCTGAAATGAGTGAGCAGTGTTGCCCTGTTCCAAGGATGCCATAACAAACAAATGATAGCACAGAGCAGTACGCTGCAGTGTCCAGGGGATGGGCCCCCTCTGCTTTCTTGCCCAGCCTTTCTCTGGTGAGGATTTACATTTCTGGGCCGTGGTGCTGCTGAGGCTGTGCTCCATCTCTGAGCCAGTGTAGACTCCTCACAGCATCTGGGAGCCTGTGAGCATCTCAGGTGGGTTTAGGCTACCTTGCTTAAATTGCATCCTTATTTTTCAATACCATTAACATTTAGAAACTCTTACACAAACCTTAATTTGGATGACTATGGACCAGAGTGGCTCATCTTAGCTCCCCAATAAGACTTGTCTATTTAATACCAATGTTGAAGAAATTGGGGTAAGAGAAAACTGTGCCTGGAAAGGCAGTAATTGCACATATGAGGGCACCAGGTCCTTCCAATTACATAATATTTCATCAGTTTTAACCTAAAGTAGAATTTGATATAATGAAAATCCAAACCCCAAAAATAAAAACCTAGCAGCATCTCTTTTTACCTAAATCAACATTTTCACTTTGAGAAGTTCAGAATCATTCAACTGCCTTTTCATAGGTGTATATGTGTAGGGCCATACATTCTTCTTTATTAGCTTCCAGTGTGAATATGGAGCCAGAGACAAACAGGAGTGTCACCTACAGTCAGGGCTGCAATAAACTACAGATAAATAAATAAACAAGTAAACCAAACCAAACCCACCCCACCAAAACACCTTTTCAAAAGTGGGGTTGTCATGAATGTGGCAAGTCAGACCTTTAAAAGTCTTTTCAGCTGCGCCGGAGGTGTGGAAAACAATCCGTTTAAGACAATATTCCAGACAAAGACTTTGTGGTGACGCGGGGGTTAATTACAAACAACAGAGGTTCATTATCCATGCCAGAACGTTGTGTTCTCACACAAAAGGCGCTCTCACTTGTTAAATGTCTAGCCTAGACTATCAGAAATTGCATTACACTTGCTGCCCCTCCCCTTATTCCCGGACTTTCTTACTCTGGCCTTTTTTTT
>VXBB01013593.1:25317-64120 GCA_013399915.1 Illadopsis cleaveri | reverse complement strand
TCTTTTTTTTTCTTTTTTTTTTTCTTTTTTTTTTTAATTAAAGAAAGAGAAATTATTCAAGGAATCAGAAAACAGGTGGATAAACAAAAAAACAACCAACCATCTTCTGGACTGACACTATAAATCACTTCTAGTCATTTTAACTCTGCTTGAATTTTTAATAACCCCATCTTACAATGATGTAAATAATAGGGCTGTGACAGCTAAGAGATAGGGTGAGCAAAATTAAAAGTCTATGTTTAGCTATTTTTCTTCATGCTTAGGTATTGAAGAGATCCTCAAGAAACAGTTGATTTGGGGTTTTTTTACAGTGCGTCTGTTCACTACTTGGAACAAAGGCTTTTGTGAACCCACATTTACTCTGGGCTTTGACTTCTTTCTTCTGCATACAGATATTTTATATGGTCTATGTATCAATTTTCTCTAATTGCTGAACCTAAAAATAAATGCAGTGATACTCCAAAGCAGGTAGACTTTAATTAATTGTCGTTCTGCCTTTATCTATGTTTTTGATACTGGAAGACTTTGCTGTATGACTGCTAAACACAATAATTAAATAGACTAAAATAGATTAGTTCCACTGACATCATCATCTTGCACACTGACTAATTCTGTTGCCACTGCCTTTGCCTCAGAGGAGCTGCCAGGAGCAGAAGGCACAATGTAACTTAAGGCACAATGCCCAGAGCACCTGCTTTTATGGCCTGGTACATTCATCCTAGGGATGCAATTTCCACTGCTGCCTCCACGTGGCTGCCTCAGCAGAAGAGAACAGGATTTTTTTCCAAAATCAGGGCATGGCTTCACCTGTAGAGAGGCTGTACAACCTTGCAGGATGACTCACAGCAGATAATTACCCATCTTCATTTGCTTAGGGTATATGAGCTCTTAGAGGTACTCAGATCTGGAAGAGCACTTGTGTGTCTGAAAGTGTTTCTGGTTGGGTTTTTTTCAACTATACTGATTGGGATTTCATAAAAGATATTGTTTTAATGCATAAAGCTTGTCTCAGTAACACCCTTATACTGTCATTTATATAATCCTGCTGAAATTCCACTATATACACTGCAATAATGAAAAACCCAAGTCAGACAACTCCCCCACATTTGTTTTAGCTGAGCTGTTTATTTCAGTCTGGCATAAAAGGCCCAAAGTAAAGTGTAGGTCCAGTTTGTGAAATGGCAGCTTTCAAATACATGCTCTCTAGCTGTTCTTCCCTGTTCCACTTCTCAAACTGTTCAAATTATACAGTACTGTAGGTATTTTCAGAGAGAATTTTTTTTAAAAAATACAATTAACCATTAGCCTAAGGAACACAGAAGTTGTATTTGCAGCAATTCAGACTTTTAGACTTCAAGTGCCGCAGGCTGGTACTGTGTAAACACAACCTCCAGACTGAGGCAGAATACTAATAAAGAGAATCTTGGGAAGAACCCCCTTCATATTTCCTGTAGACCCAGGAGTAGAAGGAATCAAAGTTGTAGATTTCTAATATTTGGGGAGTGATTGAGGCACCCTGCCATTATGACATCAAGCAAATGTAAAAGAAAAATAGTCCATAAAGCTAACTTCCCCTTCTGCTGGGAACCCAGAGGGAAAGAACTCCAAACCCATAGTGAACAATGGGCTGCTCTCACTTGCCATGTGGAAGGTTTTTAAGTGTGAGGCCTCATGTGCATGTTTATCTCCCACATCTGGTTGTTGAAATGGGCACTTAGTTTTATTACAGTCATGAGGCTGTCTTCAGTGCTGCTATAAACACCCAACCGTAGGATTTGATCAGATTCAAGTGTCATTTTTAAAACTGTATTTACCATGGGCCCCAGTTTAAAAGCATGGAAGATGGGTTTATTTTATAACTCAATTGACAGGGAACTGAGCCTGAGATCATGCTAACCTTACAAAGCTGGCCTCTAACCAGCTGAATTCCTGCACTGACCATCTGAGCAGTTTGAAGGTGAAATTGTCTGATGATGCAAAGACACATCAAAGAGAAGAGCACTCTGCATCTGAACTTCTCTGACTTTGGTCATCCCCTTTTGTTGTCTCCTTCCATAATTTCTCTTACATGGAACAACTTATTTGGCTCACTCTGTAGCCAAGAATCACACAAAACAAAATGGGCTCATGCTCACCTTGTCCACTTGGCACTTTAATCACAGAGAAGCACACAGAGGCAATTACAAATGAGAGAAAAGCTTCCCTTAAATTGGTGAGAGATCTGAACTTTGAGGAGACAGAGAGCAAACTGAGGAAAATCAGTGGGAAGAGTCAAGTGACCACCTAATCGTTGATCCTTGCCACTTACAGCTGGGGTAGGCAGCAGGTCATGACACCATTACCAGGTGCAAGTCTTGCTTCTGCTGCACAGTGAAAAGATCACTGACATTACAGCTCCATTTTCCACTCCAGGGGAAGAAAAAAGTTAAAAAGGATGGTGAAAATTATCAGGCCCATAATAATTTTTTTTAAAAATTGCAAAGCACTGAACAGATAAACAGACCCTATATGGTTAACACAACACACAAAAGGGTGTATCAGAATCTCAGGGTGGAAGAGATCCATAAGGATCATCAAGTCCAGCATCCTGAGAACATAACTTCTGGCCTTAAAATTTTACAGAGTTGACTGTAATGGTAGATGTAAAAGATGGAAACTGGAGAATACTCATATGAAAAGAAGATGGCACCAGGACTTGCTGGGGACACTTTGGTTAACTTTGATTAATTTTTATCTAACTAGAATAAAAGAAGCAGTGCAAATGTAAGCAATTGTGGCAGTGCCTTCACTGAGGGATTGTATCTTGGATTAATTTTCCTCAGTGATCTAGTCTAGTTTAAATTTCTAGTTTGGGCTCCAGGCCCTATCAAGTGCCATATTCAGATAGCAGGAACTTTGCTTCACCTCATAAATCACCCCATAGATATTTTTAAATGTACAGATACGTGTATTTATGTGTATTAATGTATCTGTTGACACTGTGTGGTGCTGGCTGTGAACTGCCACGAGCAGTTGGGGATGAACCACAGGAACTGGAGGTCAGTGAGCCATTGCAGGGCTGCAGCCTCATTGGGATCACAGAGACAAGGTGGGATAGCTCAAGCAGGAGTGGCAATGGATACAGGTTCTGTGGGAAGGGCAGGCTGGAAAGATGAGCAGGGGGAGTTGCTCAGTACAGGAGAGAGCAGCAGGAATGTGAGGAGCTGTGCCTGGCATGGACAGGGAGCCAGTGGGAGCTTTGGGGTCAAGGTTATAGGGCAGATGAGCACGGGAAGTGTGGTGGTGGGTGTTTGCTGGGGTCTGCCTGGTCAAGGAAAGCCACTTTCAGACTGCTTCAAGTCCACATGTCCTGATCCTTGTGAGAGGCTGGAACTCCCCTGGATGGGATGAAAGGCAGCACACAAGCAGGACACAAGAGCAGCACTTCTGAAACAAGGAGAATCATGTCAGGAGAGAGAAGGCTTGGGGCAGCAAACAGAGGAATGTTTGTTTGTTTAGAGCACAAACCAGCAAAGAACAGCAAGTTTCAGGGATCTGATCACCTACTTAAGGTTAGGTGCATGCTTAAAAGCTTTCCTGGATCAGAGCCATTATTGGCCATTAATATATACACTGGGAAAAATCATGCCAAATAGGTTATAATGCATCTAGGGAGCAAATTGAGTCTTGAACACTGCACATGCATTATTGTGCTCTGGCCTGATGAAGCACACACAATTACAGTGTTTGCTTTAAATAATGTGCCATATTTCATGTAAATGCCATAAACAGGAGGCAAGCTGGACAAAGAATTGTGTCATACCTTTTAATTGAGAACAGGAGAGTTTAAGATTAAAAATCTCCTTGGATAACACCAGTCATGCCCCTTTATAAAATGCTGAGTTTGTTAAAGGACAGCTTTCTCCTAGGAAATATAAATAAAGCCTGATGTCTTATTACCAAAAATATTTGTAAGACATTAACAAAGTTTGCAACCAACATTATTAAATGCACAGTAACAGGGGCTTTATTCATCAGGATGCGAGTGTAATTTATTCCATGTAAAATTCGTTATCACAAATATCAAACATGCTGTGGGTAATAAATGACCAAGCAGAAATAAAACAAAAAGAGCTTTGTTTCAGGACACAAAAGCAAATTGACCCTTTTGATTTATTTGTTGTTCTAAAGAAAGGAAATGCTCATTTAGCAGATTAAAAATGAAATAGGGAAGTTGAACAACAAAAATCTTGATGAAGACAGTACTTGTTAGAGCTGTTAGGAACGATAACAAGTGATTATAACAGAAAATGTGAACAGTCCAATAAAACACAAGTATGATCAAAGCTGTGAAAAAAGCAATTAAGCTGTTTTGACACTTGACTGATGAGTTGAATGTGTGCATGGATTTGAGGCATTTCAACTATGTTCATGAACAATTCTGTTTACAGGGCACCTACTAGCATAGTTTTCTTTCATCTTGCCATATAAAGCAAAAAGGGAAATATCTCAAGAAAGTGTGTCACTGAATAAACCAGATTTATTTGCTACACTTTATTAGACTATGGGCATTTTATATTCTTATAGGAATAACACCTTTAAGTCAATGAATAATTGGAAGATTTATTGTAAACACAGGGTGGAAAAGTAGTTCCAGAGCTTATACAATTTCCTTTTGGAGAAATGTCTTTGTGTAAATAACTGAGTTGCTCAACATGCAAGCCTATCAAGGTAACCGGAAGCTTTGCTCTTTCCAGGCTACAGGGAAAAAATAGAAATAGGGTTTTTTAGTATCTAAATCCAAGACAAAAACTGGATCCTGAAGGCTTTTTAAAGCTCAATATAATTCAATAACAGTTTAAAAGAGGCTAGCGTTAGACTGAATTTTGTTAGACTGTAGTTTGAGATGTCCCCTTGCAAAGAACTGTAAGGTGGCAGAGGACAGTTGTTCCTAATTGTTACCACATTTTTGATGCAAGATCCTAACTGCAGGAGTCAAAGGCAGTTTTTCCATTAATTTCAGTGAATTCAGGGTTTCATAACTATCATTTCTACTCTCAAATGCTTGTCTTTTATTTTATTTTTTTTTAAAATTATGTGAGGTGCTTGACAGGAAATAAAAACAGATTGTAGCAATAAGAGCTACACATGACTTTTTCAATGTTTTTGCAAATGCAAAGCAGGGCTTCAGCTGTAGACATTTCATGGGAAACTCTGAACAAAACGTCTTATTCTCTGCCATGGCAGAGGCAGCTCTGAGCCCCATTGCACTGAGCACAGAACAGACACTCCTCTGTCACCCGACTGACAGGCAAGCAGAGGTGGCACTGCTGAGGTCAGCTTTGAATACAAGACTCCTAAATACACTGTCCTGGAGAGCTAGTGCTTTGAAACACGGGAAGATGGCAAAAGTTCCAAAGAAAAATGCCACCAAGCCATCAGCAAACACAATCCAGTGGCCCCTGTTCTTGTGTGCTTGTTGTTTCAGAAGGAGTGAAATAGCGATGGAAAAATAACATTTCCTTTGTGGAAAGCAAGTGGGAAAAGTCTAGGAAAAGGTTGGTATCCTGCATTTTCACCTACACCAGTGCAGACTGCCTTCTGCTCTCACTGCTCCTTCACACTCAGGAGTGGTGGAAGAAGGCCAAAAGAGACAAGTATGACTCAGATTGGTTTGCCCTGACACCTTGACACTAAAGAGAGACTGCAAAATGGAGCAGTATGGAAATGGACAACCTTGTTCCTAGACACCCTGGTTTTGAGTGAGGGCTTAAGGATGCTGAACTATGACATGACAAGATGAACATGTTAATTCATCCATCTCAGTTAAAGCACGTGCTGACAAACCTGAATCAAAACCTGCATGGTTCCTCTTAGAGGCTACATCACCACAGCTGAAGCCTCAGATCTTCAGTGACAGCCAGAGCACACTAAGACAAAAGAAGAGAAACAGGTAGGAAAAAAACAGCCACAAAGGACCACGGAGGCACAAGAACTGCTATTCCATGCAGCCATAGAACTCAAATATCCCACTGTAAGCCTTGGAAACAGAGAGTTGTAGATAGAAGTGCAGATTCGACAGTTTGGAAGGAAACCAAAGGCTGAACTATCCTTGGATAGAGCTGTCAGGGCTCTCACAGGTCCTGAAGCCTAAAACACTCCAGGGCCTGTTCTGCTGCTATTTGTGCCACAGGGAGCTTGGCTTTGGGTGTCACATGAGTCACCACAGCACTCTCAGCTTACACAGAGATGGGCAGGTCTCACACTGTTTCTGAGTGAGGCAAGGAGGATGGTGCCTCCCAGAGGGGTCTCCTTCCAGGTGAACCAGTTGCAGAGATTCTTGGTTTGAAAAGCTCCTGCCCTGTGTAAAACGTTTCACAGTGTGCAATAGAGAGCGCTGCAAAGAGGGGCTTTACAAGACAAACCTCAGGGTATTTCTGTGACACATCAATAACTTGGGTGGATACAACCCTCCTGCACTTCAGCCTTTTGGAGCAGAGGGTTGGGCATCACTGTTTGCCCTCCCCCTCCCTGATCAGTCTCAATCTGCCCAGTTCACTGCTCTTATGCTCTTCTCCCCTCAATCACGCATCTCCTGACAGTTCCCCTTCACAATTTCCCCTCCTCAGTTTCCTCCCCTTCCCATTTTCTTTTTGTGCCTTGTCATGTTCTCCACCTGCTTCTTCCTCTTCACATCAGCATGTATGTGAGTCTCTATCCCTCCCCTCCAGAAGGGCTTCCAAATTTCTCATAAGATCCTGGCTGACTTCTCAAAACACTGCTTGCACTTACTGCTCCTGCCAGTATCCCCATGATTTCATAGCCACACCACCCTGCCTGGCCCCCCAGTCAGGAGAAGCACACCACCTCATTTCTCAACAGCAAGCAGCTCACCTGCATCCTTTTGCAAACAGCACTTGCCAATCCTAGACATTAAGCAATCCTCATAGTACCTTGGAATACAGAGGTTTTCCAGAAAACAAACAAAAAGCCATTGTAGAAACCACTTTTTTTTTTTTCCCTGGGTTTTCTTGAGTCTCATCTTGAATTTTTCAAACTCTCCCCAAAACATAAGAATTAGAATGCTTTTATTTGTTAATTGAAAATGTAATTAATTTTTTCCACACAGTTTTAATTGGCATTGCCAATACTAATTTGAAATATAACTAAAAATATTAGAACTCAGAAATAGAAATTGCTTTTTAATTCTGTTGGGATAGAACCTGAGTTCTGCCAACAGAGTAGGTACAAATGCTGACAACCACAATACTGTCACCTATCTTTGACCTCTTGCACCGTACTTTAAATAGGGGTTAAACAGTGACCAGAATTTAGAGAAACAATTCTGTGAGTAGGAGATCCACCTTTTTTATTATAAAAAAAGGGAGTGAAAATTTTGGATTATGCTGCTTCCAAAGTCTCAAGTTAATCTCCAGCAATTATTAGTGGCAAGAACTGAAGGGAACAGCTTTGGTGGGAGTCCATAGTACTTTTGGTCTTCTTTATTGCATCACTACTGATATAATTATTCTGGTACAAATCATATACAACCAAAAGTTATTCTACTGGGATATAGACAAATAATTCCTCCAAAGCATGGCTGCACTGCTTCCAGATCCATTGCAAAGCAAGTAGAAGTCCTCAAGATAAAACATTTGAAACACAAGCTGCTAAGAATTTAGCTGAGCCTCCATACCTTGATTTGTTTATCATTTTTTATGTCAAATGATTTGAGACCTTTGAAACTTGTGGCAGTCACAGTGAAGGATACTCAACAAAGGGATCAAACCTATCATATTTCACTGGCAAATAATGGCAACATGCTGAGAAATATGTAATTGCATTTACTGTGTGATAATCCCTTTAGACACTCTGTCTAGGGTGATAAACCTTTTAATAAAGTTGTGGCAAGGGAAGGAGCCTATTCTGTGGATGAGAAGCTGACAGGAAAAGGATGAAATCTCACCCTCATGTCCTGATTATGCAGCTCTTGAAGGACTAATCAGAACTGGGGTGGAAAGGATTGTGTTGGGGTATCAGTCATGGGTCACTGCTCACCTGGGTTCCATTCTCTTGAATGTCAATAGTAAGACTTCCCTTCCCACTGAGAGCAGATAAAGGCCTAAATTTACAGGAATTAAAGTAAAGAGGTGTTAGATAGCACCAGCCACTGTTTGTGTGTTGTGCTTGGAAGAAGTTTAAAAGCACAGAAGATGAAGTTGAGGTTCAGAGTTTCACTGAAGCAACAAGATGGATCTCTGTTTTCTTGCCAGAAGCACACAGAGACAAAACCAGAGAGCTGAAGGGCAGCAGTGATACATGGCATTGTCATTATAGAATTAGGTTGTATTAATTATGGGGTCATTCCAGCCCTTTCTGCAGCAGATAAAAACAGGAGGAAAACACCAGCCCTGTGGATATTTCAGTTATCCCAGCACACGAGTGTTTGCCATGAAATCACTGGAACCTCAGAGCTGGCTTTGGTGAGCAGTGCAAGTAGTAACAGAAGGGCAATTGCAGAAAGACTCAATTTGATGTTAACAACACTGACATGGCAGCACATTGGAGGAGGGGAGAAATCAAAGCTGTGTTCAGTGAAAATACAGTGAAATACAGAGTGCTATCATCTACAGAGAGTGTAGGGACAAGTATTTTGGATTCAGACTAGGGGTTCTTAAGGTAGAAGTGAGGAGGACAGAGTCATCTGGTTTTTTTAATTGACCACAAGTTGACTATGAATTGTTGATATGATGCAGCTATGGAAAGATATATTGAAATTCATTAACGTTTCCCTGAAAAAGAATTGTGAAATTTATTACGAGGGTACTCATGAGACTTTGTGCATGAGAATATCTGTGTGCTGTTCTGATCATAGAAAGATGAAAACCAGAAAACATGTTACCAGAGGAATAGAAACGCTGGAAAACAGCTTGACTTACTTAGCTTAGGATTAAATAAGACTCAACGGGGAGTCTAAAATACTACAATTGCCCAAAATCAATAATAGGGAAGGAGAAGGATTATTTAAGTGGAAAAACAATGTCAGCCCCAGTACAAAGTAAATGTAAAATAGGAATTAAAGTAGACTCAAAATCAGAAGGATTCTGGATCAGACAACCTCTTGCGAAAAATGTTTCTGTTTTTAAGGTGGTGAGTTGAGCTTGTATCAGATTGGCCTCAGGCTTAGATAACTTTGCTAGTTATATGTTTCTAAAAAGAGTAAATTTAAAGAGATCAGAGTTAATGAGTAATAAAAAATTGCCTGGAAACAGAATTTTAGGAAAGCTACATGATTGTACTGAGACAATGCAAAGCACTTATCCTGGACTTTGGCATGTCTTAATTTTAGAAATTCCTACCATAAAACTCTGAAGTTTGGTTTCAAAGTTGAGCATACAGTTGAGTTTGTATAGTTTTGATGAAAGACAGCAATAAACTAACTAAAAGAATATGAAAAACACATGGGTGATGGTTTATCTGATGGACTGAATGCATAAGGTAAATTCAGACAGCAAAACACATTTTTACTGGAGTTTAATAGTGTTGTTTTGGAGTAGGACTGAAATTTTGTAGTTTTAGTTTCATAACACTGCCCAGCTGGAATTTCCATTTCCAGTTATTATAATACAAAGCTTTACAGTGGTATTTTAACTGTTCATTTTAGATGGTTTTCACACGGAGAAGTTTACTTGAATACCAGATATTCTGTAAACATACTGAACATCTGGTAATTAAGTATAGTGCACAGTAATCTCCATAAAGCCCATATCTGTGGTGAAATCTTTTTAATAAATAGTTGATAATGGAATGAAGCTATTAAAAGAATTACAGCACACATGGTCAAGTACAGCCATTATTAATCCCATAGCATGAATAAAAGCTTTTAACTGTCCATTTTACCAAGAATCCTTAAGATGGGCCTGTCCTGAAATGAGTGTCAGCATAGAAATAACCCATTTGCAATAGAAAAGAAAAAAAAAAAAAAAAAAAGAGAGACTCCATCATTCCAGTAAATAATTTTATAGCTATTCAACTACCCAGTGAGTTTTGTACTCTTCTCAAACTGTTCAAACCCCACTTCATGACAGCACAACTTCCATAGTCTTCCCTAAGGCAGCCAGGACACCAGGGGAATGGAGGGTCCCTTCTGTGTTACCCTCCTTTCCAGAAATCCTTCACCTTGCAGCAGTTTGTGCATCATTGTGGATGCCTGCAGAGAAGTTTCCTTGAGCAGGGGGAGAACACATCTGAACTAATGGGAGCAATTACCCCTCCTGATTTAAGATTTGTTCTTAAGATGACTCTGGCATCGTATTGATGAAGATTAATTTATTCATTTTGAACAAACTGGAGATTCCAATCTTTACCTGAATTCACTGACACTTCACAATTTCCAGAATCAAGTCATGACGTCACCATCCCTTTAGATGCATTACCTGATTGCTACCTGCATTTTATTTCAAGAAACACCCATCAGAACAAAACAGTTTTGTTCATCCCCTTCTACCAAAGTCTGCTTAAAAAAAAAATCCTGACTTCTTTTTAATAACAATATATTTTTCCCTTGCATTTGATCAGCAACTCTTATTCCTAAATCAAGGCTAAGCTCAGCATCTACCTTGAGCTACCAAGTTTGAAAGGTGTCATGTTTTCAGATTCATAGGAGCAATCTGTTTATATTACTGGGTGCTTTCCAACCTCAGCTTTTCCAGTGACTATTTAAGGCCTTCTGTACTTTTCCCAGAAGTACTGGTACATTGTTTAAATCACTGGCATGACTCATTAGCTTATTCTGTATTTTAGCCAGCTATGTTCCTCTACCTTACACTCCTCTATATACTTTTTATTTTTTTCCCAAGAAAACAATGTCAAGACACATTGTGCAGTTGGTTGACAGTTGTCAAGCCAAATGTGAATTCACACCAGCAAATGTCAATGCCATACACCCCAAGACACCCACATCCCATCACAGCAACTGCTGCTGTGGCACCACCTCCCTGTGCACATCCAGTCTCCAGCTGCAAATCATTCCACTTCCACTGTGTTTCATCTAGCTCTGGACAGGAGACTGAATAAAATCAGTGACAGCAATATTCTGTTAATGATGTTTATCAGAACACCCCCTCACAGCTGTTCACCTCTGATGCATGTGGGATCAAACAGGTGACTTAATTCCTGCTGTCTAGATCTCCACCTGCCCCCTCCTTGCAAGGTGTCCATAATCCAGTTTGACACTGCATTCCATACTCCACACTTCACATGTGCACAAAAGCACGAGCACAGCCCTGTCTGCAGGGAGCCTCAGAGCTCCCTTCAGCAGCTTGAAAGTTTTTATAAGCAGGCCCAGGTTTTTATAGCCAATAAACCATCAACATCAAAGCACAGGCGTATTTTAATAAATAACATTATTTAAATATGCTAAATAATGACAACTTTTGATAAATTCAGCAGGTATTCACTAAATCTGATCAAAACCAACGTGGGAGCCCAACTTCATATATCTATGTTCACAAGAGCTGCTCTTAGTTAACTTTGAACCTCCTCAGTCCTTCCCCCTCCTCCAAAAAAATCCTCCCTGTCTTTCATGTGGTGATCTATCCAGCTGCACAAACACAGCACAGGTTGCCACAAACCTGGAACTGTTTCTCAAGCAATTTATGCTTTGGGAGAATGACAGAAAAGGTATTCCATGAAGACTTCAAACTCCAGTCAGTTCAGTCCACCCTTGCCTCGGCTTGAGCAGATGTGTCTGGCAAACCATCCTGGAAGCTCATGGAAGGTGCAGCAGGTGCTAAGCTCTTAAAATGAACAAGAATTTTAGTAGCTGCATGAGGATAGTGCAGCATTAACTGTTATTTCACCACGAATTCCAGAGCTGTAATGGGCTTTTTGGCACAAAAAAAAAATCACAGGTTCTTTTCAGAGCGGTTTTTACTATTTGGCATGCTCCTTCTTCTCCTTTAACTTTTAGGGGCTTCTCTCCAACAATAAGGAAAAAAAAAAAAAAGACAAAAATTGAAAGAGAAACTAAATACAATATTATTAGAATATGAATGTATTCAGGGAATAATCCCAAAATATTATGAACTTTTGGTGCCAAATTCTGTCTTTGATTTCTAAAACTCAGTCATTACTTTTCTCAATAGAAGAAATATTTTTTTCCCTCTTTATTTTGGAATATTGTGATGAGAAGAGCTTTCATAAAAATGTGCATATTCAAAGGACTCAGACTAAGAAGGTTTCTTACTAGAGAAATGGACACTTATTTTCTGAAAACCTGAAAAAAAAATCTAAATCTCTGTAGCCATTAACACCAATTTAAGTTTCAAGTCCCATTTGAAAAAAATAGAAAAACTACCACAATGCAAACCAGGATTTGGAGAGTTGTCAGAGTCACTGAGTATATCAGAAACATATATGGTTCTGAGTCCATGAAAATCTGAATCTTATCCATAAAAAAGCCTTCCTATTCTCTTATGTGGGCTGCACATGCAGGACTAGAAATCTAGGAGGCAGGAAGTGAGATTTTTTGTTAAATCTTTGTTTTCTGTTAAAACACTTTCCAGTTTTGCTGTTTGGGTCTTTAGTCCACAGTTACATAAATATATTGGATAGTCATATTAACTATGTTTGGAACTATGGGAACAAACATATGGTAGCACAGCACAGGATGAATCCTGATTTCTAAACTTATTAGTTCATACTTTATTGATTGGAAACCTTCCTCCTTGGAAGCAGTGGAAAAAAAAAAATTAGTGTGATAATTCTAACATAATAGCATCATACAAATTCCCATAGCTTCTGGCCAAAAGTCAAGAGTGAGTTATTCACTGATCTAGTCAATGAGCATCTTCCCTAGAAAAGCTCAGAAGAGCAAAAAAAATTGTGTTAAAAATTCCTTGTGAAAAGACCTTCTTTGAAAAGTAAAGACTGTTTTCCACTTCTTTTCTTGCCAGCAAGATCTACCAGAAAAGACAGAGATACGGATCTGTGCACATTCTGGGGATACTTGGATCTCTCTCCCTACTCCAGGACAAAGCTCTGTTGTGAATTGCCAAGACTCAACTCTGGTGGAACTTTTACTTCCTCAAACAGAAATAAACAGCTGAAGAACAAGTTACAGCTTTGACTTTCTACACAAGGAATCTCTGCTGGTGCCTGAACACTGGTGACCAGGACAGGCCTAGTACAGTAGAATTCACAGGAATTTTCCAGATGGTAACTATGGCAGATCAAGGCTCAGTCTACCTATCTACTCACTGCCCCAGGACCAGGACCTGACAATAAAGCAATTCTGGCTTTGGGCTCCTTTTGTCAGATAAAAAGGTGCCACAGCCAACATGACATAAAGAATTTTTCTACTATGAATGCCTTGACAGCTCAAATTTGTTCCTGAAATGTTGACATATCCACTCAGCCTTGGCTGCCAGAGCAGTTACAGGCTCACAGCATCCTGATCTTACACAGTACCTCCTGTCCTGCAGCCAGCACAGAGCTGGCTCAAAAGCCAGAAGTGGCACAGCCTCCACATTCTGCTGCCTGCCTAATCTCATAGAAAAGTGATAAGGTGCTCACATCTGACTCAGATTCACTTTCCACTCTGGCCCACCGTCAGGTCCAGCTGATGAGCCCAGAGTGACATGGCATACAGGCCATCAATCAGGTCATCCCAAACTGCTCATGCCTGGAACTCAGAAACTCCCAGCTGAAGCAGAACACGCCCAGCAAGCCTTTTTATTCTGTGATACTTTGCAGTTTGGTGCCATGCTACCAAGTGAACTTCTGGGCAAAATAACCAAGACTGCCTTTACCTTTCCTCGCCATGCACAGTAAAGTTGCCACCTGACATGCCCAGTGCTGCCCTTTGGGGTACTTAGGACAGGGAATGGGAAAGTATTAAGAAAGTAGTTTGCTTTGATCCATACTAATTAAGTGTGTCTGTGACTGAGGAGTTTAGATATGTTTGCCATCTAATACTGCTTAAACAGGAAATCCTATGGAGTTACACTAATGCTAAACCAATCCAACTGCACGTGCTGCCCACAGAAACCAAAGAGGTGAGTCTTCCCAGCATTATTCCTTTACTTCAGAACTAACATCCATGTTCTAGCTGCTGCACATTCCCTGAGTTATGAATAAAGTCTGCACACTGAACTACTAGTCTAGATCTGAAAAAGAAAAAACCCACTCATTATTTACAGCATTTTTCTACACTTCCATTCTGCAAGGATTCTTGAAGGCAACGTTTTGCACAATTAAAGTTTGCTGAGAAATGGAGACCTTTGTTTCCTTCTATGCTACCAGTTCCATTTTTACATTGTATTGACCTTCAACTTGGTCTGGGCCTCCCAAGTTCTGAAAGAATTTAACTTCTCTAGGGATGATGTCAATAAACAAAATCCACCACCTGAGCATTAAGACATATCTTGAAAGACCTAAAGGTTGCTGCCTTCCTACAGCAAGCACATCTCCCTCTACTTGTTAGAGACAGCAGACAGAGTGAGCCACAAGCACAGAGAACTTGAGCAGTAAAGTGGGAACTACCTTGCAGGAGGCTTTTCAGGTGAAATGCACTCTGCTGTAATAAGGGACTTCACAACTTCCTCACAAAGACAGCTGTCATACATTACACTTCAGTATGGCACTTTTCATATATTAAAGCTTCAGCAAAGCTGCGGGGTGAATGTGGATACAGGGTTGTCAATAGTTATCTGCTAGCTGTGAGCTAAGAGGAAGAGGAATGAGAGAAAAACCAGGCACTAGGTATACAGCCCTAAATGAAAGGCTACGTCAAATAACTCTCCTAAAGAGGAGGGCATGGCGTTTATTATATAGGAAATTCAGTGGCACTATCTGCAAGTCAATTTTTTCTGAAGACATTAAGACAGCAAGCCAGATTTCCATTTACTGTGAACAGTTGCTTGGATGACTTCTAATCACGTTTTTAACCAGTCTGGGCTCTAATTTGGGAGGGAGTTTCCTTTCTAGGAGTGGTGAGACTGCATGGACAAGAAGTGCATGGGTAAGTGCACTTCCTTACCTAAGCAACACTCTGCAGTGTGTAAAAAATGTTTCATGGAGAAATATTTGGACACTATAATAAATGTGCAAGGGAGAAGTAAAACATATGCACCCAGAAATATGACCCAAAGAAAAGGATTTTCCTCAGTTTAAATGAAAATGCTGCCTTTTCACATAAAGACCTCCCATCAGGCATTTTTCCTACTGCAATTTAGCCATGCCTCTGCATAGACACCTCTGTTTTCAGACTATGGGATTTAAACTAAACAGGCCACATATCTTGAAGTGATATAAGTGCCATTATCTTCCCTTTACCCCCTCCCCTTCTGAGGGATCTAGGCATTTATATTGAAGTAAAATAGCAACAATATCCTAAACCCTAAACTAGGGTGTTACTCTATAGCGTCTTACACAAAACCAGAATGAAGGACCTCTCTTTAAAAAGACTTTTTTAAAGTATGTAATTTAAGAAGGTAGAGGTAACTGTGGTCACTGCACAGAGCCCACATCCACCTGTGCAATATAAGACACCTTCCTAGAAGGAAAATCTGTGCAGTCTTCCATGCCACAGGAAGGAGCCAGAGAGGTTGTAACACAGCAATAGAATATCCCCCTCTTTGCTGGGGGGGAAGGGACACATGGAATTGTTTACTTGGTCAGGTAAGTGAGGTCTCAGACTCAAATACGCCTCAAGAGCTTCTTTGTTTAATAAAATTTAAAACCAGTAGTTGCCTTAGGCAAGTTTGGCATCTCAGGGACAGACAAGACACAAGGATGGAGCTGTAGGCTACGAGTCTGTCCTTATTATAAATACAGTATTAACAAGGCCTTCCCTAGGCCAGAGCAACAATCTCTTGTCAAATATGTTTTCAAGATCACAGGGAGTTAAGGAAGCCAGCTGTATTGCACTGTTACCAGGTTCCAGGTTGGTAAATTTGTCATGGTCACATTGCAGAAGTTCAGAAGAATGAAAGTCTGAAAGAAAAGTCTTTTCCCTTCTAGGAACAATGTAAAGAATATTTAACAAAATAATCTATGCTGCTTGTTCCTCTTCTAAATACATCATCTCACTTTCAAAATGAACACTTCACCAAACAAACCACACAAGCACATGACTTAAAAGCATCTTAAAAACACTGTCACATCATTCATGTTAAGTCTTTAGGGCTTTTGAACACACACTTCTTAAAATTGATGCATAATCTTTCCTATATCTTGCAATCCAAACATCCAAAATGTCAAAAGAAGTAATTCCATACTGGCTTTTTTGTGGCCTGTGTATGTCAAACCCAATACATCTCCCACCCCTCAATGCCACAGTACCTCAACTTCCCTAATAAGAATTACTTAAATACAAGCACAATGCCACTAACAGAAACATTTCATACCTGGGTATTAAGAATCCACTTTTTCAAAGTATTAAACACATGATTCTGCCCACCTCAGCCCCAAATCACAATAAGCAGTTTTGGTAAAAACCATCAGAAACACAGGCTAAAAAAGGTCTGCAATCACGACAATGAAGAACAGCAAAATATAATTGCTGATTTTTCTCTTCACCAGTAGTAACAGAGTAATAACAAAGTAAAAAGAAACTGTTTTCTTGCAGTGAAACCCCTGGTAGTAGCCAAAGCAGCGTTTCACAACTGATTTTATCTTGCTCCTCTGTCACCAAATTCATGAGCACAGTGAAACTTGAGTTATCATTGCCTTTAACCTGCCAGTAGAGGCACAGAAATCCCCAACTGCAATAACTCCAGAGGCTGACCACAATCACTGTCCACTTCTAAGTATGAATTACAAAGCCATGGCAGCCTCCCTGGCCCAGATCATTATGGGACTTGTCACTTGCACTTCCCATTTATGTCAAAAGTTTCAGGGCATTGCAATAATAGCCAACTTTTTTTCTCAAATTTAAGTTGGCTTTTTGGTGCTTTTCATATCTGGCCTCAGAATTCCATGAGACTGTTCCACCTGTGAAACAGCCTCTCCATCACTTCCCCTTGCACCCCCTGAGCTGCTGCTGTTCAGACTTAATACAATCAGATCAATAGAGATAACCTACAAGAAAATGTTATCAAAACATGTCTCTCTGATCCTTTACAGGTGCCACAACCACCTTCCTGCAGCTCATCTTTGAGACAGGGACAGTCCTGATGGGGCAAGACACTGCAGGGGCACTTCTGACAAGAAATTCTAAGTTACACCTGGATCTAAGTGATCTGACAGGGCAAGAGGACACAACCTCAAGCTGTGCCAGGGGACGCTCAGTTGGACATCAGGAAGAATTTCTTCACTGAAAGGGTGGTCAGGCATTAGAAGGGACTGCCCAGGGAGGTGATGGAGTCCCCATTCCTGGAGGTGTCCAAGCTCTCAGTGCTCTGGTCTGGTTGACAAGGTGGGAATCAGCCACAGGCGGGACCCGATGATCTTGGAGGTCTTTTCTAACCTGAATGATTCTGTGATGCTACATCTGGTCATTCTCTCTTCATCCTTTGAGGAGATCAAGGGAGTAATTTCTGGTGGCCCTCTCACCTAACTGTAATTAGAAAATCAGTTGATGATAACTAAACCCAGTCATTTTCCCCCTTTTCTCAAGCATCTGTGACAGCAAGTAATTGACTGAGGGCTCTGCAGCTCCAGTTTCACAGGATTTGTCCAGGGAAAGGCAAAATAAGTCTCCTCACCCCTGATGCTTTAAGTTTTAGCTTTTGTGTTCTCAGATTCTGTGCTGCTTAGGTGTAGTTCTGAGCCTCATGTTAAGTATTAGTCAGCTCTCTTCACAGAGTAGGGAGACAAAACAAATCCTTTTCCTGCTGAAGACCAAGGAGAATGGTTACAAGTTTTCAGGTCCAACAGCACAAACAATGGTGGGCTGAAGGGAGGAACAAGAAGGATGGGACCTCATAACCTGAAGCCGTAATTGGACAATTAAACCCCAATATGCAAATAGACCAAAACTTAAAAAAAAGGTAAGATCTTGTGACTGGTCAGCCATTTTGTGACATTCTAAGTCCAGCTTGGGTGTAGCCCTAGTCAGGCTCTTGTCCTGCCCAAGGTGGGTCCTTGAGGCCTTTCAATAAATACCTACTTTATTCTCTAGCTCTGTCTGGTCTCTGTTTCAGGTCAGCCTTCCCAAGGCATCACCCCCAACCCCATTTACTAGGCTAGAGCTGATGTTGTGCACAGTCCTTGCAGGCTTTAGGCTGCCACACCATCACTCCCAGGGCACAGGAGCTGCTCAGCACTGCTGTGCCCCACGAACATCCTGCTCTGTACCCCAGGTTTGACACTACCTGTCCTGAGTGTCCTTCCTGCTAATAATTCAAAGTGAATTTTGACAAGGCTGCATTTGAACAGGACACACAGCTCAGCAATAGGAGCTGATGGGTGGTGCATTGTTGGGTGACAGCCACGTGCCACAGGTGGCAGCAAAAGGCCAAAGCACTGGTGACTTCAGCCACCCAGAAAGAACCATAATCCCCCTGCCACGCACAGCTTGGGTCTGCATCCTGATGGGAACATCAGGGAAGTAAATCAGCCATCTGCACTTAAAGGGTATTATGGGAACAAATCCTATTGTTAAATAGTGCATTCAGAAACAGTCCATAAATCAGAGAAGATGCTGAATGATGTCCTTTTATTCTGTTGTGCCTCTCCACAAACTGTGATTGTCTATTGACACGATTAACAAGAAACACTCTTCTCTCTTCCCTGCAAGAAACAAAAGGGTGTCACATGTTTCATTCCACCCCCAAAAAACCCCAGACACAGAACACCTCCATACTGTTTTGCTGTCCTTAGAAGCACGAGCTATGGAAACTCAGATTTCAGCCCCAGCAGGATTTTTAGGGGAACAAGTCACCTGCTGAGGGTGACCCCAGCACAGGCCGTCCTTGGGCAGCGAGCAGGGCTGGGGCAGTGCCCAGACCCACCCACAGTCTCAGGCCAGGAGAGATGATGAGCTGGCCAGGGCTCCAGAGAGCACCATCAGCAACTGTGTGAAACAAGCCTGGAAACAAGGCTACCTACAACAACTGCTCCAGCCAGGAAAAATGACCAGACACAGGCCTGGGCACAGAGGTACCCAGAGCACAGCTTTAGGGTCCATACTGAAAGGTCACTCAGGAAACTGGGGCAGCAGGAGCCAGAGCAGAAAGCCAGCACAGTGAGTTTTCTGCATGAGAGCTGAAAGCCCTCAAGCTGAGCCTAAACAGGAACAGTAGGTGGAGTTTGCAGAGGTGGAGGCCCCAGTGTGCCCTTGGCTCCAGACGTGGCCAAGGCAGCTGCTCTGACACGGCAGGAGTGGAGGCAATAACCTTGTGTGCCTCATAGGTATTCATTTGTGAAGGAGACCCAGATCCCAGCCCTCTTCTTGGCCCTCTTAAAGGTGAAAGTAGCTCTAGAAACAGTCCTGAAAGGGCTTCTAAAGTAGCTGGAGTAACTCAAAGTTGGGTTTGCATCCAAAAAGATACAAGTAATAGGTGCTTTACAGCAGTTTTACCAGCAGCTTCCCGCCCATCCGAAGACAGCTATCCTTCTTCTGTGCTTCAGAGAGCAGGATTTGGGCTTGAGGTTCTTTCTGTGGTGTGACTAGAAAGTGTCTGTAAGGTGCTAAAAGTGCTGAGGAAGCTACTGAAGTCTTTAAATAAACAGTAAAAAATAGCATGCACTCTGAGGAGTTATTATTAAAAGCGTTGATGCCTTTTTTCTAGATGTGGTTGGCCGTGTATGAGAATTACCACACTACTCATAGAAGTTTGTGAAACCCCTGTTAGCTGAGGAGGGTTAGGAGACTCCTCCTAAAAGGACTCCTATGGAATGGGGTGGTATGGGATGACCCACTAAAACAAGCCCCTACACACTACCACAGTCCCTCAAAAGATTCCCCTGCTGCATGGACTTCTGGAAACAGCTGCAACAATTTCCTTACTGTGAATGAATTTAGATCTTCGAACCTTTTTGATTCTGTTCTGTGCTAAGATTTCTTCAATTCCAGGTTGAGCTAGGCCGGCTGTCCTGTCTCTGTAAAAGCCAGCTCAAAGCTGCTGCCCCTTATTGTCTGCCTCACAGGTAGGTATGGGAACAGAACACTCAAAAGCCTTGTTCCCATATAATCATCTTGTATGCAGCCAAAGCCCCCACCCTCACAGCCCAGAGGAAACAAGAGCAGTATCATGGTGGCTGCTTAGTCAGGCAAACCAGCGTGTTGCAAATAGCTGACAGATGCTGCTGGAAACTCAATTAATTACCCACCAGGAAGGTTGTCCTGCTGAAGAGATGGTGTTAACATTGTTTAAAGTGTGGCCTCAGTGACCCCCCCAGTGCAGAATACCTGTGTCCTGGGACCAGAGGCCAGCCAGCGTCTGTGTGGGCACCCTGCCACGGCAGCAGATGGGTCTGGGCAGTCAGGAGCCCTCCACGTGTGTGTATTCAGTGCACACACTTGGAGCAACATCAATAATGGGAATTGTCCAAATGCCCCTTCACCCCAAGTACCTAAATCAAGCTTTGTGTGTGAGTGCATTTAGGGGTAATAACAGATATTAAACCCGACTTCTCTATCTCTTTCATCCCTACCAATATGCCTTTGGCAATGAGAAATAGAAAAAAAAAAAAAAAAAAAAACAAAAAAACCCACCCCCACCAAAAAAAACCCAAAACCAAACCAAACAAAACCAAACAAANAAAAAAAAAAAAAAAAAAACCAAAAAACCCACCACCACCAAAAAAAACCCCAAACCAAACCAAACCAAACCAAACAAACAAACAAAACAAAAAAAACCCCAAAAAACCAAACAAACAAAAAACCCCAAACAAACAACAACAAAAAAAACCCAAAAACCCCAAAACCCAACAAACCAAAAAACTTCTCCAGGAAATAGGACTGCTTTATTTTCAATTTCTAATCTTGGCTGTGTTTGCAATGAGGCAGGTACTGGTCAATGCCCAATTTCCCAGTGTTCAGGAAGGAGTGAAGGGTTTGCCCTTCCCATATAATCCAGGAAAACAGGAGTTTTGGGGAATGCAAAAGGTGCACTTGATGTCCTGAGCCCTCAAAGGGCACCATGCTAAACTCTGAAAAGCATTTTTCTGTTCCAGGAAGAAATGGAAAATCACTCATTGCTGTGAGAAGAACAGGGATTTTTCTTCAAGGGAGTCGCTGAAGTCCTCCAGGACTTTCCCTTGCAGTCCTGCTAATTGTCTTGATTGGATTTCTGATCATTCAAATCATGTTTTAAGTTCATCTCCCAATGGAGAAGTTAAAAGACGGGCATCTAGGGAGGTGTGGAGAAGGCAATAGGGCCTGTTAGCAGACAGGGGCTGCACGGGGCTATATTGCTGCTCTTCCAGGAGATTTCTTGGTGGGATTGTGCAGTGGCTGGGCCTCCACGAAGACCAAGGCTGTTCCTCCAGTGTGCTCCTGCAAACAAATATTCCTGGAGGTTCTTCCTCCCCCACATTCAGGACCACGTGCAACCCTGAACCTACACTTGGGCTAAGCAAACACATACACATACAGAAAATTAGCTTCCACCTGCACTGGGCCCCGTGGAATTTTCCAGGAAACCTGGCCAGAGTTTTGTGTTTCTAATAAAATCAAAACGGTTTTTAAATCCAGCTTCAAGCTTCATTGCAAATATTTCTCATAGCCCTCTGTAGCAGGAATAATTACTGTCCTTATTTATCGGGTAGATTATACAAATCCCCTAGTAAGTAAATTGTAGGATTAAGGTTAATGTGCTAGATTAAGCTGACAGATTTATTTACTTCCTCCGAGAAGGAAAGACGAAAGGATGATGACCTATCATGTGTATTAATTCAACATTTAACCCTGCCACAGCTCCAGTGATTATCTCTGCAAGTGCCAAGTCTCAGTGTAGCAGATTAGAGTTGCCATACTGCACACCCAGGGTTCTGTTGTCTCCAGGATTTTATCTGTTCAGCTTCTGCTTTTTCAGATGGTAATGTGCTGTACTTTTGCTGTGCCTTCCCTCTGGAGTTTGAGAGGGCTCACAAGGAACTACACACGCACTCACCCTGCAGAAAGCATTACTTATCCTCATGTTACAAGTACTCACACTGATGCAGATTTTTTTTCTATCACTTGCCTGGATGAAGTAGACAATTCATGCATGATGCAGAGTCACTGGGTTTTTTGGGAGTCCCTTGGAATGATTTTGCCTGCTGTAAAAAGCCACATTCCAGGCCATGGAAATGTTCCAGACTGTTCATACTTCAGAGCAAGGTGGCCAGCTGGGTTTTGTGCTGCTTTCTGATACTGACACTGCTATTGTGGTCAAGTTATCTGAGGGCTGATGCTGCAGTTGAGGACAGGAATGAAAAGACAAACGTGGATCTTCCCATCTGTTAGGTCTATCCCATCAGTGAATGTAGCCTGAGCAGGGGCCAGGCTGCTTTGCTGTTCAAGTGAATGTATTTCTCATCTGCTTTTCTACATCTCTCTCTCCATCAGCAAAGCAGTTTGCATCCAACAGCACTGCCTGAGCCTGTGATCCCTCCTGAGTAGCACATGCTGCCCAGAGCTGCCCCAGCAGATCATTTCCTGCAAATTAATGTAGGATGTTTTATGGGATTACAGAGGAGGAGACTTGCTGCAGCATGTTGTGTGTCCCCCTGCACCACCTAACTGGCCAGTGAACAGAGGAGAGATACCAGATGGAGAAGCATCTTTCCTACAACCACAAACAAAGGATGAGGCAGAAGCAGGACTCTGGTCTTCAGAAAACAAACTTCCAGTGCCTAGATTCCCTCTTAGTGTTGTGAGCTCCTCAATGGTGAGATGTGGTAATGAACCAAAATAGACAACACTGACACAGACGTATCTGTCCTCACTGCCACATTAGTGTCATGCCTTCTCCACTATGGTAACCCTTCCAGAGGAACTTGGAAAAGCTACCTAGGTGCAAATGCCACCTATGCTTCCACAGCAGCCTAGCAGCAGGGCTGGGATTTACCTCAAACCCAGGACATTGCCATCTGTGTGTTCTTCCCCCCATTCAAATAAAAGTTTTTTCCCCGTGTGCTGGCCCCAACAGGTTTCTATATTTATCTGTCCTTATTTTAGGAGGTCTGCAGAATAAATGTATAGATTACAGATGTGGTGCTTCTCATCTTAGCTAAGGTTTTCAATAGGGATAGTTGTTCTGGGACAGAATCCCAGCCGAGAGTCATTGGCTGCTTGCCTGCCAAGTGGACTACGAGCACTGCCAATGCTCTGCTTGACTTAACTTGAACAGTTCACAGCCTCTGAGGAAGGGGAGGAAAATTCCATCATGAAATAGCTGATTTAAAGGGCTGTATCCCACAGTGACAGGAGAGCGTTGGCTAATGCTAACGCACTTTTCAGAGAGAGACTTTTAGTTCGACTTTCAGAACGTGTTCCTGCCTGGGAGAGGGCCAGGATTAAACCCCTCCCTCAGTTCAACATTTCACTGAGTCTTTGAAAGGAAACCTAATCTGCTTCCACAACTCACACCAGTTTTGCAAAATGTGACTCGTTACAAGGAGGAAGAGGAAGAGAAGGAGGAGAAAGAGATTCAGTGACATTTCCACCTCCTCTTCTCTATGTCCCGTCCCTCAGTCAGCACTGAGGCCTGTCCTTCAGCCAGCGGCGGGATTTTGCTTGTGTCAGAACCAGAGAGACAAGAGGAATACAGGAAGTGAGCCTGCAAAATGGAAAATTTATTCAGAAATTTACTTTTAAGGAAAATCTGCATTGTAAAATATGTGGTGTATGTTCAAAACTCCCTTCCATTTATATGTGATTTTGGCAGATAATACGATACATAGATGTGGTCTAGGGGAAAAAAAAGCAAAACCAAAGAACTAGAATGGCGGTGTCTATCGGAAAATCTGATAAAGACAATTTTTAAAGGCCAGTATAAACTTCTTTCCATCAAAAGATGCTAAAAAGGGAAATAATTCTATCCAGAGAGTTGGATTCTACAGAATTGTCTTAGTTTGCAAGGGTTAAATAGTCACAGCATTTTTATGTGTTTACATCTGATAACTCCCAATAGAGGTAAACATATTTAGTGCTTGAAATGTAAGTTAACACTGGACATACTAAACATATGACAGGAGATATATTAGAAAGAACGTTAAAGA
The DNA here is from genome assembly GCA_013399915.1 of Illadopsis cleaveri. Classification (NCBI taxonomy): domain Eukaryota; kingdom Metazoa; phylum Chordata; class Aves; order Passeriformes; family Timaliidae; genus Illadopsis; species Illadopsis cleaveri. Next base: position 39,988 of record VXBB01013593.1, on the reverse strand, counting down.
CTATTATTAGCCCTTGATGCAAATACCATTCAGGAAGAAATGGCTGTGTGTGAGTCAGTTGCCTTCAGAATGATGGACCTTACTAGAAAGGTCCACCTTCTCAGTGGATACCTTTCCACTGATTTCAGCAGCGTTTGGGCCAAGCCTTCTTTTACTAGAAAGGTATTTAATATAATACTGAGAGGAAGGACTGAAAACCAGACACCCACACTTCCTTTGCCTCTTCATCTGGCAAGGCTACTCTGTGCAATCAGCAATAAAGATTTAGAACATCACCACCAGTGTAAAGTGAACATCAGCTGCAGGGAAATGTCTGTGGTGAAAGCTCAAACTAAGTTTGTCAGGGGGAGAACAGGGCCTTATTCCAGCATCTACTAAAATCAGACAAAAAATTTCTATGTACTTTTAAGCAGCACTGGTTCCTTCTCTACTACAGACAGCAGAGATTTTGCCCCTGACTTCAGTGAGGGAAGAACTAAATCTGTGTGCCTTGGTGTAATTTTACAGGTGTTCTAAAAGGACACAAGGATCAGGTGCATGAGTTGTACATGATTTTGAAAGGGCAACCCTGTATGGAGAAGGATTTAGTATTACAGGGGTTTTGATACAGAAATCCCAAGTGTACACCTAATTTAGCACTCTAGTTTTCCTATGATTAAGTTAGATTAATGTCAATGAAGATAAATCTATTTTTTCCTACTGAAAAGCTAGTAGATACAAGAAATGTGATGTATGATGGATACAATGTGGAAGAGCCACAAAAGATATACTGAATTATGATACTTTTTTCCTCTTTTTAAATAACTAGATGGGGCCAGTCAACTATCACTGTCAGCTTACCTCTATATTGCATCCTTCCATATTATGAATTAAATAAGTAGTTTTAAATTTCCAAGTACAGGAAAAGGGGAAAAGCAGGAAAATAAAATGCTAGATCAGGTTCAAGTGGCCTGTCAATTTGTTCTCAAGCACATGGCTGCACCAAAACCAGAGAGTCAGGGTAGCAAAAGTCATGTGCAACCTGTCACAGGTGAATTTTGCAGGAGAGCAAATCCATGATCAAAGTCTGCAGAAGTCATCTCACTCAATCCTGACACCTCCAGGGCCCTGGAACAGCTGGGTCACACCACATCTCTTCAGGAAACTGGGGGTCCGAGGCTGGGAAAAGGAGGCAAACTGTCCATATTGAATGGAAAACCCAAAAAAGAATGGCCTGTACAAAACAGTGTTTAAATAAGTAGGAAAGACAGCCAGATGGCTTATGAAATGGATGGTATTTTAACTTTAGGGTTATCTTTCGTATTTAGCCAGGGCAGCTGGTGATTAAAACTTGTTGCCAGGGTTTCTCTTTTACACTTAGGCTACTTCTTAATAACTACATAGCCACTCCAGAGGAGCATTGCTGCCTTTCATCAGTACTACAGCCTCAAAATAGGAATAGTGGCAACTATTTTCAGAAGACACCAGGCTAATTAGAATACGCTGAGTAGCCCAGAAATCCCCACTAAGCTCATAAATAAAGACTCGTGCTGGGTAAGGGGCAGAATTTGGCCCTTGCTGCTGTTGACAAACATGCTGAGTAACTCACAGTTTTGGTCTCTCATTCACATGTTCAGGTGGTGAATCTGGAGGGGAGGATGAAAGGGCTGCCTTTCATTGCCTGCCCATAACAAAAACAGACACGTCTAATTGGCCTATTATCACTCTGCAGTGCTTTCTAGGGCTGGTGTCACATCTTATGACAGTTTCTGGCTGATGATTCATGTTCTTGAAAATGTCAAGCTACATTAGATGATTAATCTTGTGTAATACAGTATCGGACAGTGCCACTGAATGAATACAGAGTAGAAGTATTTTCAGTGGTTCTTTTTCCCAGGGAATTCCACCTGGCTCTTGGCTTTCTAGAACATACACTATGTTGACACGTTGTAAGGTAGAAAGGAGAGTGATAACTACAATTATGCAAAAAGGTTCAGAAACATCAATAACTTGCAAAAATTTATATTTAAGGATTTGCAGCCCACTCAGGAAATTCTGCATGTTGAAACACCACACTACTCAGGAGATGTATTTTAATTGCTGGGTGAAGGTGATGGGCACAAACCAAACTGCTGAAAGAGCAGCTGCAGTAGTGTTACTACAATGATATGCAAGCCACAAATCCTGTAATTGAAAAAGGTTATTCATAAACTGCTTCTGTGATAATCTCTGTCTATGAAGTTAACCAGGCTTTGTGGGGGGGCAGGGAAAGAACATCTGATATTCTTTTTTTACCTTCTCAGCATTAACCCACTGACATAAAATGAGATATTTACTATACTTGTACATTTTCCAGTTTAAATCTGCCCATATTTCCTATCAATCCATAGCCATTCTTCATGGATGGTGCTGTAAAACAGCTGTCACCTCACTGACACCGCCACGTCCTGAGGATGCCATGGAGGCATCTCTGTGAATCACAGAGGATCCACCCTGTTCCACAGAGAATAATTCAGGTTGGAAGGGCCCCCAGTCCAACCTCCTGCTCAGTGTGGGGACAGCTGTGAGGTCAGATCAGCTTGCTCAGGGCTTCACCCAGCTGGGTCTCGAAAGCTTCTGAGCATGGGGGCTGCACAGCCTCTCAGTCCAGCCCCATCCATTGCCTTCTGGTAAAGGAGTGGGGTTTTATCTCTCCAGAGAGGCCACCAGCAGTGAAGCAGTGGCTGAGTGCCATAGGTGGGACCATGGCTTTGCATGTTAAAGAACCAAGGGCCATGAAAATTTGTACCTTCACACAGATGAATAAATTCAGTGCCTGAACTGTTTGCATGCCCTGGGGACAGGACTGACTGTGCCATGGCCACGTTCACTGGCAGGGCTTGGCCTGGGCCAACTGAAACTCTCCCAGTAATATCCTGGCCACAAGTTGGCAGCTCAAACAGCTGACAATTTGCATGCAAACAGCCTGCTTTAGGGACCTGGAGTTTTCTAAAGTGATGACTGTTCCAGACCAACTGAGCCCTGAGCCCTGGAGGCTCCCAAGCGCCTTTCATCAGCTGATATATATTGAGCCTTTTTTTTTTCCCCCCCAATTCAACTAGTTCACATGCAATCAATTTGTCCTGATCAATTTCTGCCTTCTCCACCAGTAAAGATTTCAAAACTAAGAATTAGTTGCATGACATAGCACTTATTTTTTTTGAAGGCTCTCACTAATCTAACCAAACCACTTCTCCTTGTGTGCATTTATGAAGATGAAAGCTACTCTGTAGATAATTTTCCACGGAAGCTTGTACAACATCTGATACAGTTTTGTCACAAGCATGGATAAGCACCATCATGCAGCATTTATTTCCTTATCTGAACAGTATCATTAAACTGATGACACCCAGGTCCAGAGAGTTAGATTCCTCCCTCATGTATGAACATGATGTTCTCACAGAGCTAGAAAGTGTGAAAAAAATGTGATGAAAGAACTGGCTGCTAAGATAGAGAAAAGTGACTTTCTCCAGTCAGACTTTTCACAGGCACAGGAGACACCCATCTCCCATTAAAGTTCAATGCCAATTAGCCAACCATGCCCATACAGTGCCCTGCAAGCTCTGCAAAGGGGGGTTCTGCATCCCTGTGAAGATAAAGCTCCATGAGGATGTGTCAATTGCAGGGTTCAGCAGGTTGCCCACCTGATGTTTGCAGACTCACTGGTTCCTTATGCTTATTGAAGCATGATTTCCAGAGATATTATGAGAGAAAGCCACAGTGAGATCAGAGTTTTTTGTATTGCAATAGTTCTGTTGATATCTAAACAATTCCACAGATGTGCTCAACCATGAAACACATAAACATGCCAGAGGAAAGACATATTTTAATATGTCAGTAAACTTTATGGAAATGTAGCACAAATATGGACACATCAGTAATGGGAAAAAGGCTAAATGAGAACATGGTTAGCTTTTTGTGGATAAAACAGCTGGTTTACTGTAATACAAGACTTTTGTATTAAATGAGAAGTTTTTAATTATGCCAATGAATTTTCTTTGTTTTTTATAAATTTTCTTTGTTTTTTGAGAGGACTGCTGAAATCTTTTTCATACCATACCATGAGGAAAAGGAGAAAATTCCTAGCTTTCAATCATAACTTGGTGTGCCACCAGGAGCTGTGCAGTGAAACTGTGGCATGCAGAGATCCTCCCATCACCCTTGCCCTGGGGAGGAGACAATGGGCAGCAGCAGAACCCAGCTGCACCCACAGAGACACTGCATCCTGCAGGAACAGGCCAGTTGGTCCTGCTTGGTTTCCTTCTCCTTTATTCACCCTCTCTGTGAGCTCACCCTACCAAAGCAATGAAGGTCACAATAAGAAAAAGCCTTCCTGGCACTTCAGTTCTGGGTAGATATGCCATAGGCCTACAAATTGGCCTAGGCTGTTATCAGACAAACACAGATCTCCTAAGTACATAACACTTCCTTCTGTCTGCCTTCAAGGGCTCCCCCAAATCTCTGCCTGCCTTGCCAGCTTACAGTGACAACTTACTGATTACATTAATGAAACATGAGAGGGCTCCATCAGTTCAAGAACAACTAGGGAACAGCAACTGTCTACAAAGACTTTTTTTTTTTTCTCCTGCACCAGATCAGTCAGGTTTGCATTATGGTGCCTGTTTCCATGGCAGAAAGCTCAGACTGGGAAATGTCTGTCTTCCAGGTTTTTAATCAAGCTCCTTGTGATCCCAGACAGGGATCCCTGTGTGCCAGGATAGATGTTTTTGCAACCTTCATGATGGACAAAATCACATGTGTTGAAGGAGGGCTGAGACTTCAGCCTTGTCAGAAAAGTTTCTAGGGCTGAACAAGATACTGATTTTATACTAAGATAAATAGTTTTGTACACACACAGCAGTGATTTCATCTCTTCTCAGTAAACTAAGCACTCCTCGGGGTCTATGACTCTCAAGTTGCAGCTCTTCCTCAGAGAGAGACTGCAGGATGAAGCATAGGGGGAAAGTTGATCAGCTGGACACAGGACAAAAAAGACAGTCTCTCTGCATTAACAACAGTGCAGCTTTTGAGTCAGTGATGCAAAATCCCAGAAGAGGAGCAGAACACCAAACACCTCCTTAATGTGGCCAAAACAAAGTTTCAGCTTTGTTAACTGTAGATATTCCTACATCCTTAATACAACAGCTAGTTGTAAACAGAATATCCAGTCACAGAAATCTCAGAAAGGTGCCACCTACCCTGAATTTTATTTGTATCTGCTGTACATATTTTTTGCTGGAGTTTCAAAAGCTTTATTCTTCTGGCTACACAAAACCCACTGACTTCACTTTGTGCTGGCAAAACAAAAGAGAAAAAAAACAAGGCCAGGAAGGAGCACCTAATTCTATTCTTCAGATTTTGTCATGACACCATTTAAAATAACCTTTACATTTGTATATATGTAGACCCATTTGTTTACTTGCAAATGTGCACAAAAAAACATGAGACAGGAGTGTCTTTGTCCTTCCATCAACTACAAAGAGAGTTTAGATGGTGAGATCATCTGTCAACATCTCTCCCATAAATGTTTAAATATGGACAGACGAGAGTGTCATTGATTATCTGGTTCCTTTATTCTGTAGATTGGAGAGGAGATGAAGAGTGGTTTACCAGGAGCAGCAGGAACTCGGCAGTGAGCTGTCAGTCGCACCCAGGCAGTGCAGAGCTGGAAAACTCTCCTCACGCTTTCTCGGCAAGTAGCAGGGAAGACAGAGGTTGGTTTTGCTGGACACAGTATCCTTCCCTTTCCACCCTGAACTGCATATTCTCTGTGTGCATTGAGTCCTCTGAATTCTTGGCTCTGTTATATAAATGGCAACTAATTAAAACAAAAGGAGCACAAAAAGAGAGCGTGCTCTAAAACTCGTAGAGGTCAGTGTGGAGATCTCAGGGTCTTCAGAGGCCTCTGGAGCAGGATTCTATGCCTTTAATTCTCTTTGAAGTGAGAACATAAATGTGAAGTGTTTTACCAAAAATAAAAAACGTTTCCTATGCCAGTATGGAAAAACTTCCAACATGTGCCAGCTCAGGAAGTTCAGCTCTTTATGGGGGGAAAGAGCAACTTCTATCCCTGAGATAAAACTGAACAGAAACTTCTCATGGAAGACTTTCCAACTATTTATTAAAAGCATACAGAACTGATATAATATTATTCAGCTCCAAATCATTGTTTCACCAGACTTCCACACTTTTTTGGTTCTGTTTTGTTTTCCAGGACTGGGCTTTTCCTTGCTTTTTTCTTACCATGGTATCTTTTGGAGGCCGGTTTCCTTCCTGCTATAGCACTACACAGCTGCCTTCTGGAACATCAGATCTCACAAATGTCCATTTTAATCTCCACTGGAGAATGACACCAGTCTTCATGGAGTTTACATTCTTTGAAAACATCAGGAGTGATGTTGGACAAGTCTATAGAAGAAACTGAGACTAGGGATGAGGTTCATGTCTTCTATTCATGTCTTCCTCATATGAGGGCGGTATTCACTGCTTACAGTGGATTTCTCAGGATTAGGATTACAAATAGGTTGACAGAATATCTGTGCTGTCTTGGAGTTTCATGGCAGCATTATCCCCTTATAAACCTACAGACCAGAATGTGCAAGTCAGAACATTCAGGCTGCTTCTATGAAGGCTTCAACTTAAACCTTGCTCATTCTCAGTTTGCCCATCTGGAACAAAATGTCTGAGAACAAAGAAACTGGAAATTTAATCTATAGAGATATTTTAATATCTCTCTCCCCATGAAACAATCCAATTTTCCTTTTATAATATATGCTTTCACATACCCTCCAACTTCTTGAAGTCCATCTATATACCAGTTTTTTACCACATCAGAAAATGCTTTTTAAATGCTGATTTAAAAAAAAAAAAAAAGCAGTTTTGTCTGATACAGTTGTTCTGGCCATCACAGAAAGAGCAATTTTTCTGTTAGTGCTTCCACTGCATTCCCCCCTCCGCCCCCAAAATCCACAGTGGGATCAATGCATGATTAAATGTGGTAGAGCTTATAAAGCACAGACACAGAACAAGCAGCAGCACAGAAAAAAGGGAGTGAAGATCTGTCTGAGGAGAGGGAAATCATAAAATCATTGGCTCTGCAGTTCAGAGATGCAGCAACAGGTTTTGCTGCAGCAACCTAAAGCTCCCAGGAGACCTGGATTACCTGAAGGTCTGTGTGGAATGATGCTGATTACTGGTAATTTTTGTGTCTCTGAAAATGATACAGCACAGGAACTATGCATTGCTACCGAGCTGATCAAGGTATCGTTACTTTATATAAATACACTAAATAAGAATTTATTAAATAAGTAGTTAATATTATTAAAAAATAAGTATTTGACTATTTCTAATCCTAATAATTGACAAAAATAACAGGCTTTTCTAGAAGCAAAAATAATATTTGAAACTTTGAGATTTTTTTTTAAAAAGTGTTGGGATCTTTTTATGCTCTCTTTTTTCAGTTGTTAGATTTTGTATTTCCAGCTTCTCTCTACTATCAGGAATGGTTAAGTGACAAAAGCTGCAATTCTGCTTTCAGAACAGTGTTTCTTTCACAGGATATGCAGAAAACCATTAAGTGTAAGAGCATGAGGACCAAAAACACAGAATATTTTTGGCTGCTTTTTTCAAGTGCTCATTGTAAGGTTTTCAATTTTTATTGTATTTTGTTTTAGCCAACCTCTCAAATGTTCCTGAAATGTATTCCATTGTTTCTTCCTCTCTATATTTTTAACCAGAAAGCTGATCTCTCCTTAAGTTTTACTGAGGAAGGGCAGGTGCCTCTAGGAAACAGTTGACTGGAGGGGAGTTATATGGGAATTGTATAATTACGTACAAGCAAGGGGAAGAAAGCACACAAATCTGCTTCTCTGCAGTCACAGTTTTGTCAGAAGTCAACCAAGGGAACAATTTCAAATTGCCATCTGTCTTTGTCACTACCTCTGCCTCAGAAGCAGATCAAAGACTGCCTGCTGGGGAGAATATACAGCAAAAGGGTTAACCCTACTAATATGATTACTAATAATAAATAATTCATTGCTGCTGTAACACAAAGTGAAAGAGGCTAAAACCAGAGCAGCACATGGAAATCCCACTGCTTGAAGTTTGGCTTGTTCAGGAAGTCAGGAGGGCTAAAACCCAGAGCAGAAGGCTGAGCTATCACGTGCCAATGGACCCCAGCCACCAAAGCTACTGCTGAGCATCTTCATTAGCACATTCCCAAAAGGTGAGATAATTCTACCTGCTCAGAATAAACAATCTTATGCTGTTCATGAGGTCACACACTCATTGGCAGAAGCTTGCAAAAAAAATCTTGGGTAGTTAACAAAATGACAGTTGCTATGTATAAAGGATTTTTAAAAACAAAATCCACATTTAGAAAAGTAAATACAATAGAAGGTGCTTGAAGTTAAGCATCCTTTAAGAAGTAAGTAATTATGGCTTCAGTCTTCCTGCCCATAGAATGGGGCTAACATTACATAGCCATTTTCTAAATTACTACAGGATGTTAAAATGGGAGTCTCTACATTAGGCCATGATAGTGTTATTTTCAATCTCTTTCCACACACTATTAAGTGCAGTGCTTCCAGAAACCTGCCCCATCTACACTGCTGCAGAGTCAGGTCTGTTTTAAAAAAAATAAAGGAGAGTGAGTGATCAAGCACACATTACAGCTGCACCACTGGGTCAGTAAGTGAGAAGTTAAAATAAGAAGTTCATTCAATAAAATATTGATTCTGGAAACAGATTACAGGAAATCATACCATACCACTAACTTAATTTATGAGTATTTATATTGCAGGAATTATACCAATATATCAAACACAATGCCTTCAACCTTAGTTCAAAAGAGAATTTTATCTCTAAGCTTTAACAACAGGGCTGAAAATAATTCAGATTATATGGGCAGCATTTTAGCAGCCCATTTTCATCTTCTTTAAAAGCAACATTCTAATGCATGATGGTTAAGGATCAAGTTTGGATTATGAGGAGAATGTTAAACATATACCAAGTAATACATCTGTTTTGAATAAAAGATGTATAGAATTCCAGTTCATTTTTTTTTTCAACTCTTTGCTGTATGTGTTGTAGCTGCTAAGTGAAACCATGAATCAGATAAATACATCACTTCAGCAACAGATTGCTAATCAATTGTCTGACAAGTTCTGAAATATGGGGGTTAAAAATACTCGGGGCAAAGGCTTTTCTAGTTTGGAAAACTGTTTCATGTTCCGTTGTGGTTCTTCCATCTCTGAGTTCTAGACTGTGCTATTGTCTCCAGACTGGTGCTAAACCATTCCCTCCACCTGCAGCAGGCCTCACACCACGTTCCCTGCCCATTTCTAAACACCAGTGTGAGGGAAGGGCATATTTGCTGGCCTGTCAGTCTCTGGCCAACAAACAGGTTGCTCCCAATAAGAGAATCACTAAAATATTCTGTTAGTTTACTGTATCTTATGATTCTGATCTTGTTTTGAAGCAAGTGATTTTTCAGAAGGTTAATTTAGAAATTCTGATGCAGAACTTAATTAACTTTAATTTTTTTTCTTCAATTGGAATAGGAAACTGGAAGCTTGCTACAGCATATAGTTTGTCAAAATTACTGTTTGACTCACTAACACTTTCATTTCAATCATGTCAGAACTTCACACTTATATGGATTTTAAATAGCCACCTTATCAAATCTGTTTGATAACAATAACTAGCATGACTAGTTGTTAATATTCAAACAAAACACTTTTAATATTTTAATACAAGGGAACATGGGTGCATGTAGACTCCACATGTGCTAGGCTGCAGCTACAGCTCCTCCAGAATCCTGGAGGCAGACCTCCCCTTTTCCCATTCTTGGTATCCTCTCTATCTGCAGCCTCACCTCCTTCTCTACAGAGCAGCTCTTTGTCAACTTCCTCATGGGGCAGAAAAGGAGGGCATTTAGGTTTTTATTTCCTGATGAGGGGAAAATAACAGTAGAAACAGCTGCCATACAAAGGGCAAGTGTTTAAAATCAGTGCTCTGGTACTTGTCCCATCCAGCCTCCAAACACCTTTACTCAGGACCCAGGCATATTTTCCAAGTATTGACTAATTTAAGCTATATTTGATGCCCTCTACTTCTCATACTGCAGAAAAAAGTGAACAATCACTCCCTCTTCAGCTTCTTCACTCCACTAACTCCTAGCGTGTCATTGTCCAGTGACATTTTTTCCATGTCAAAGGGCTTTGGACAATTAATTTTGGTCAAAGACCATCACAGTCAAGTTTCTTTGTCTGCCACTGCTGCAATCCATCCGAGCTTTCTCACATTCATCTGAGGAAGAAAGAGTAAACAAACAAGTCCCCATACACTGAAGAGTCCTGAAGATGCTGGCCCCCAGGAACTCAACCATTCCTACATCAACAGGTATCAGAGACAGAAAGCTTAGTAAAAACACAATCATCACCTGTCACTCACACTGATCCTGGGCTGACCTTTGAATATTTTCTCACTGCTGTAATTCTCTGTGGTTCTCTGATAACCTAAGGCAGATGTATGTGATGACAGAAGAAACACTTTGAACCTGATATAATGCTGGGTAATGGTTTTGTGCAGTTCTCTTGCTGCGACTGTGAAGCAGGCAGAGAGCCCTTACTGTAGTATCTGCTAAGAACCAGAGGCATTTGCAGTCCACTAGGATCTGCCTGAAGACCCAACTCCTTTCTACTACACTGAGCAATGTTCCTGGGTCAGATTCTTTAGCATTTAGCTGCCAGTGCAAGGGCAATAAATGCTCTGTTGAGAAAAAGAGAATCTAGTCACATCAGCAGATGTTCCTGCACCCAGTGGAAACTGGCACATATAGGAAGTGTGTCTTCCAGAGGGAAAAAATTGATTTGTAGTGTGGGAAGTTTTCAAAGGGGCTCCCACAGTCCAAAGGGACACCTACTAGCAGATCTGGCAATGACTCTCAGTATTTTGTCTCCCCTTTGCTCTCACACCAGGGCTGTGTCTGCAGGTACAGTCCCTGTGAGCATTACAGAGCCACAAGAGCAGAGCTCTGCAGCAGAGTCTGATGTTTGCCAGCTGAAAGAGATTTTATGCCATCATAGTTACACCAGGCTCTAAACCCAACAGGTTAACCTGGCAGCAGCCTTTTCCAGGGAGCACAGCTGTGTCCACACCAGGAACATTGCTGGCTGAGCTCCACTGGGCAGGTGGGATATATTTTATTTTCAGATCCAGGCTAACATCAGCGTGTGAACAGAAGTTTCTAATGTGGGCCTGTGAGAAACATCTCTGATCTAAAAAGCTCCATTACCTCTGAACGTAGCAATGAGCTGTCTCGTCCCTCAACTCCAACTACAAAAATACTTAATTTGTGTCCTCCAAAAAAAGAGGTGGGAAAACTGATGATGCTGATGGATCACAGGAATGTCAGAAGTGTTTATGACTTTTCCTGTGACAGAAGCATTTGATTTCTGCACTAACCAGGCAATTGGTGAATCTTCTTGTTACTACCTGTATATGGGAGACATGGGATTGTGATACACACTAGAGCAGAATCGACTTCAGCTTTGGAAAACAGAAGTAGGACCACTGCCATGCAAAGGTGTTCTGTTTTTATTTAAACAGGGGGTTCATTACTGGGCTTGCAGATGTCCTACTTTCAATTCCAGTACAGGGATGGGAAAGTTACACAAAATTAATATCCATTTAGAAAGGAATCAAGACATCGAGCATTTATGCCAGATTAGCTGTTTACTTGTTGATATTGTGTATCTTTTTGCTATAGAACCTCACTAGGATTGTTAAACAAAAAAAACCCCTCTTTGTGTGAAACTCCATGGAACAATAATGTAAGCTGTAGATCTTACTCTGTATGAACCATTGTCACTAAGAGCATCCTCCACTATCCGTAAGGATCTTTTAGCCTTTTACAGGTATTTTTTCTGATTCACTTGATTTAAAAACAAAGCATCTTTACTGAGAGAAATTCTGTCCCTCATATGACAGACACCTTGAATCAAGATCAGTCAAACATCCTCAGTCTTGTGTCAAATATAAAAAAACCCAATGCATTAACAATATTCCTGTGCAATATTAACACTGGGCATTTTATAGACGTGGAGAATGAAAAAGATCTTGAAACATAAAATGAGACTCTTTGTATTCAAGTGGTATAATAGATATCTTTGATTACAATGTGCATTAACCTGATTTGTATTTTAAATGACATATAATGACATGTACAAGATATGTAGAGCATAAAGTCACACGCCTGTAAAAAGCTTATCTGTTGCATTTCCTGACTTAAAAAAAAACCAAAACCAACATTTGAAAACTTGATTCCTTCATAAAAGCTGCAATATGGTATATTAATAATAACTCAGTGTTATGTAAAGATAAAATCTGCTGCCAAACCATGAAGACTGCCAAGTTAACACTGACTTGCAGATAACCATTATCAGGATGGAGAGCTTTTCCTATAAGAACGTACTCACCAAAAATGCAGTTTTCACAAACCAAAGCAGCTCTTAACTCATGTAAAATCTGGCAAACATATCTGAACATTTTTTTTTTTTAGTGATGAAAATCCTTAGGCTTTATTAATCAAGTAGAAGAGCATTCAAGAGCATGATCCCACAGGGCAAAAGTTAAGTCATAAGCTGAGATATCAATTCTGCAGTTTCTATTCCAAATTCTCTTAAGAGGAGGTTTTTGTCTTTTAGTTCTCCCTCACTGGGCTGCTAGTAAAAGGAGAGGGGAAAGGAAGAATGATGAAAATTACCATCTGCTCCTATTTATCCAGATATATCAGTGTCTTTTTACTTTCATTAAAAGTAGCCAGAAATATTTTGCCAAAGACAGTTATGTTAATGTACCATTATTAAAATGTTTGAGTTTGATTCTACTGAATCAATATACAAAACCTTATCCTGGCTGCCAAAACCAAAACATCATTTATTCACCTCATATTTTTTTAGATCAGCACCTTTAGTAATGCATTTTCCAGGACTCTCTTCCTTTAGAAAACCTGTCTTGCAGAACCCTGCAGAACACATCCAGAAAAATAGAAAGGGATCAAATATAGGCATAATGTAAAAATCTCACTGCTGTGCAGGCACAGGAAGCAGAAACTATATTAACAATCAATAACTAAGAGAAATCTCGCAGACTCTGGCTTTTACCAAAAAGAACAGGCTGCAGGTGCTGTAGCCAACATATTCATTGCATAGAAATGCAGATTTTTATCACTTACAAGTTTCATTTCCATGTGTGATACCAAAAAAACACAGTCAGCATCTGAACTGCCTGGACCAGGTGATCAAATGGACCTTGACCAGCCACTTTTGCTACAATCAGTGTCCCTTAGTGCTCCTTCCTCAACTGCATCTAGCATTAATCCCACCTGATCCAGATTAGAGGCTGATAGAACACTCCAAGTTTATTTAATTCAATGTTCATTAAGAAATCACAAGAAGTAACAAAGAAGGGAGCTAGCTGGAAACCTGTTTTTTCAGAGCTATAGATACCTTATTCATTTCATTATTTTCTTTTCTTTCACAAGTTTCCTGTTTCAGACCTCTTAAGAAAAAGTTGTATTTAAGATGCCAAAAAATCTTAAGAACCAGCAATACTCTCTCTAGGGGTTGTTTTAGGTAATTAGAGTTTTACAGTTTCCTCTTCACATTGGATAAGGATCTTGGATAGTGTCAGTTATTTGGTATGTGGACACAATCTTGGCCCCCGTATATGAAGTTGTCATAGCTACTCTGGATGGTTTCTAAACATGACCAAATCCTCCACAGGATCCTTCCCAAGTTTCATGGTCTGCAAAGAGCTTCCCTTTAAAAAACAACAGTTTGCAAGACTGTGTGTGTAGTACAGTTTTTCAGGTAGAGTTTGGCATTTTCTTTTGAAAAGAAACATTTTTAAAAAATATAAAATAGGGAAAGGGTGAGAAAGAGATACTATAGACAACTAAGAGAAAGCTCATCATCTAAGAACACAGAAATATGGTCCAATTTTTCCATGCAAACTATGCAATAAATTCTGGTTTGGTCACAGCAGTGTAGAACTGGAATAAATTCATCAACACTGGAGAAGCTGAGCTTGAATTATACCAGAACAGCTGAGAGTAAAGCCAGGCCTTTAGGTTTCATATTTTGTTCAGTTCTTCTATAATTTAAGAAGAATCATAAATCAGCAGCTCATCATCTCTGGAAATATATAGAAAACAAAGTAGTTTTCTTCTGGGCCTAAAAATACAAAAAGGGTTTAATTACCTTTAGATTCAAAGCAATAATCTTGAAGTATGATCATACTTCAGAATATGGTTTTATGATCCTTTTAACATGGGAGAAGGAATATTTTCCAAACTATTTCACCTGAGATACTCCGATTAGATTCTGTTCTTTTCCATTGTCAATGCAAGAGGCAAGACAAGAATAAATCATGAACACGGGTTGTTGATTCCAAATGTAACTGCAGGGTATGTTCATAGCAGAGAAGACAAAAAAGGAAATATATTAAATGGAAAGTGGTTTAGAACAAGCTCTTTGGTGAGAACTACTGCCACAAAATACCGCTATCAAAATTATTTAGGGAAAAAAAGGAAGGAAGGAAGGAAGGAAGGCAGGAAGGAAGGAAGGAAGGAAGGAAGGAAGGAAGGAAG